>VSMD01008575.1:0-16913 GCA_008750895.1 Mirza zaza | reverse complement strand
CTCGTAGTGATTCCGACATCTTCACCTTCCTCCTCCCTCTCCTGTACCACTGCCGCTGCTGCCTCCACAGCCTCCTCTTCTCTAGGGGCACCTGGTTCCTCTGGGTCATGACCCCCTCTTCGCCACAGAATTCGACTGCTTAGTGCTCCCATGGCGTGTGCCTTAAGGGTCAGAAGGAAACACTTCCTATCCAAGAGCAACTTCCAAAGGCAATAGCTCAACCCAGAGGGCTTCTGGGAACAGCTTACGTCTGCCTGAACGTCACCCATGACGCCAAGACAAGGCACACTTTCTGCCCTCGCTCCTGCAGGACAAGGGCGCACCCTACGTCGGAGGACCACACTGCACCTTCCCCCCTCAGGGTGTTTTGCTGCTCCCTTCACAGGTTGATGGCAGAAAAATTTTGCGTGAATTTCTCTCATTACTTTCAAGAACACGACAAGCACTTCTCCATTTGAAACTTTTAGGGATCCTTCCTTTTCGCAGAATTGCATATTGGTCCCAGCATTGTCCTTTATGCAGTTTATTTCTTTTATTAACTTCTAAGAGCACCTCATCACTTGAGACAGTGAAGCCTAGTGTGATAAATATGTTAATTTTCCCCCAGTCTTTGCTATGTTTTTTTAACTTTGTCTTTTTAAATAGTTTTTTTCCAGTTACAGAGCCATTTTGAACTGTGTGTGCACATCCAAATCAGCTGCTTTGGGACTCGTGCTTTCATTCTCCCCAGGCGCCCAAACCTTTGCCTTTGGGGAAGTTATTAAGGTCGCCAGCATTCTTTAGCTTTATGGCATTGTTTTCTTCCATCTGTTTGTACTTCTTGAGTTTCTTCCTGTAGCACTTTCCTTGCTGTTTGCAAACTCCTACCCCTTCTTCCAGATCTGAGATCTGTCTCAAACACCTTTTCTCACACCTTCTATGCAGATATCGCTTTCATCAACCATATTTCCATAAGGCCTTAAAACCTTTCTCCCCACATGGTTACAGATATTTATTTGTTTGCCATTTTATCTATACTAGGCTTTGAATACTTGAGGGAAGGACTGCATTTTACTTGGCTCTAGATTTATCGGCATCAGCCATCAAGCCTATCATGTAACAGGTTTACAATGAAAAAGAAGTGGAATGAATGAATGAATGAAATGGTCTTCCATTTCTGAGGAAATGAGGAATATTAAATACTGTAGGAAGAAGTGATATAATACTCTAGGCAAATAAGATGTTGCAGAGGAGGTCTGAATGCTATTAATAGCAAAGATAGTGCAATGTGAAGATAAATAAAATATTTCTCTGACTTGGTAACATATGATTTATTGAAAAGAGACAAGTCTAAGCCACTTGGAGGCCCCTCAAAATAAACTCTTTAATTGCCCAAAGGGACTTTTGACCCTGAGAAGCCTCCTTGATCATTTGGCCCTGCCTGAACTACAATGCTCCACAAAGTTGTATATTGCAGTGTATTGTAAACAGGGGAGTAAATCCTCCTTGTAGAATATTTAATGATCTTTCCAACAGGGCTTTGGAAATTATACAAAGAGCATTATACCTCTCAATTAAACCTACTATGTGGGATCTACCATAGGCATGAAAGTTCTATTGAATGACTATTCTCAGAGGCCAGCATGATGTATTTTAAGAAGTGAAATTGTGTCTTGGGTACATTTAGTAATGCCTGTAACTCTGAAGGGAATATGATTGTTTGGGCAAGGCCTGGTATTGTGGCATTAGTATATGTAAAGATGTGTGATTTTGATTTATATTTTGGGTATCTGTGAGGCAAGAAATTCTAGGAGGTTTTGTCCTAAACAGAAAAATTTTAAAGCAATGGCTCAAGAGTTTATAATACATGTGAAAATGGGATGACTTGTTGGCTAGGTCATCTGGTGCTAAGATGATTGCCTGAAATTTGGCTAAGTATGTTGTTTTCTAGGCCTCATCTTTTTGAGGGACATTCTGGCTAATGGCTAGAAAACAGTAACATTCTAGTAGATAGCCAGTTATTTGTTATTTTAATGATGTGTAGCATTAGGCTGAGAGAGAGAGTTTTTGTTTTATCAGAAGCCCTGGAGCAACTTATGACCACCGTGAGTAGTGTAGGGACTCCAGGATGCATGAAAAAGTTGCCAAAGCCTGTACAGTGAAGGAATTTTTAAATTTATTTATTTATTAAATATATATGTTTTTATTTTTGCATATTATGGGGGTACAAATGTTTAGGTTTGAATTCACTAACAGGAGTGCCTGTTGATCTTAATTTGTAAGTAAAATTTGTAAATGAGGAATATGTTGCAAAAAGAACCCAAATATACTAAAATATGTTGAACTTACAAGACATTAATAAGTATATAAAATGAATCTCC
The DNA here is from genome assembly GCA_008750895.1 of Mirza zaza. Taxonomy (NCBI): domain Eukaryota; kingdom Metazoa; phylum Chordata; class Mammalia; order Primates; family Cheirogaleidae; genus Mirza; species Mirza zaza. The sequence continues at coordinate 14,553 of VSMD01008575.1, read as the reverse complement.
TTGGAGGAGGATGTTATAAATGTAATGTGATACCTGTGTTCCTGGACAAAGGTGGATGTAGTTAAGAACTTGTATGCAAACATGGTATGTGGTGGAAAAGCTGCTGAGGTAACCCATGTGCAGGCAGGAAAAGGTGCATTGTGTTTCTTCAGAGGTGGATACAAATTTGTTGAAAGACTATTGAAATAGCCACATGTTAGTCAATCTATAACAGTAAAATTTTTACCAGTTGTCGACTAAACTGAATCAATAATTCTAATAATATTGGATATTAGGCATGGGGCCTTCATAGATGGGACCACAGTATTGTAGCCATCTATTAGGAAGCACCCTTTATCTTTTCTAGGTTTAACAAATGAGGTTGTCAAATGAAGAAGCAGCAAGGATAATCACTCCTTTATTAATTAGGTTTTATATATTTTAACCTTTTAAAGACATGTTTTAATTTATACTGGGCCATATTAACTATTTTGACTAAAGGGCTTATGTGGTTCCATTTTATCAAGTGTCAAAGATTTAACGTTAATTTTAATTTATTACTCATTACATTAAAGTGTCTACGTCCAACTCAGAATATTATAGGTCAGTGGGTACTATGACTATGGGAAATATAAGCAAGGCTACAGTTAAAGTGAGGCATAACTATATTTTCTTTATTTCATGTTTAGTTACCTTTTAAAGATTATAGGAGGCACAATGTTTAAGTTACTGGGATCCCCAGGTATAACTATAATTCAAGCCCCAGTATCAATGACCTCCATGAACTTTTGTCAATTGGTTTACTTTAGCAAAAATTAAAGTTATATTAGAACGTATATTGTAGAGGTACAAAAGCCAATCAGCACCCTTTTCATGTTTCTGTTATATAAGTTCGGTATATAAATTTTGGATGTTGGCTTGCATCAAATTATAAAATGCTGCTTTAATTTAGTTATTTGTTATGTGTACATATATATAATTTATCATATATTATATTATATATTTATACAGAATCTATTTAATTATATTTTATTGTCTACCCCTGTATCTACGGCTTTGTTTTTAAATCAGTAAATATCCAAGATTTGTATTACGTTTGCTAGACCTGGCATTTGCTCAGTACATATAAGGCTTAAAATTCTTTTCTTCTTCTTGGGCTCATAGCTGCCTAAAGGGACAGGGTTTTTTCCACTCTTTTTTCCTTTTTTATTATGTTTAAGGCTTTCAGCCACCTGCAGCCATGTTTTCAGTTTCTGTCTCTGGTAGATAAGGGGAAAAATGGGAAGAGGAAGAGACCTAGTGTCTCTAGGCAGTAGCCTCTCTCCCAGAAGGCCTGATGGCAGAGTAATCAGTCCCTTCCTTCTCCCTTTTTTTCTTAAGCAAAATATTCTAGAATGGCTTGTATCTTAGATGGTGAAATATATATTTTTTAGTTCTTCTCCTTTTGGATATTTACTTGAAAAGCTCCTAGTGGTCCCAATGGTCCCTGTTGTAAGCAGTGACCTCCAATTCTAGGGTGTCTCAATCAACCTTAGAGGGGCTAGGTTTTACATCCATGAGAACAATAGTGACCTCAACTTTATTATATTCAGCTACCAGTTTCCATGGATGAGATATGTGATACCCAATCGTGTTGGGAAACAAAGAGTGACAACAGCAAGGGATGTAGCAGAAAAGGGGTCACAGGTCCCTGGCAGCATCAACTTTTATGAGGTGCCCCGGAAGACTCTCCCAGGGAGGGGTTCTCACAGAAGCTAAGAGGGAGGAGAGTGAATTATCACTTTCTCCCAAGTGATAGTCAAGGACATATTGAAAGATAAGGGTGGGGCAAGGCCTTTCTTTGTGGCCTTAATATATTTAGAGATATGTGATTTTGCACCATAATGCAACCCACTGACCCCCTAAGCTTTCCAGGCTCAAACTCAGCAATATACACTAAGCAAAATTCCATGATAGGTGAACTCCACTTCTGTGGCATGGGTCCTTCTTCAAATCACACAGAGGCACACTGAGAAATACCCAATGTGCATGTCATAGTTTCTCTGCATCCTGGAGAGTGATAGGATAATCATCTCCATCTTGCTAAGATCACAGCTTGGGAGGTAGTTTCTTGGGGTGTGTTTTGGGGATTGGGGTAGGATCTGCGCTTGAATATTGAGACTCTTGGCAGCACCCAGAAGAGGAAACACAAAGCCTTGCAAAGTAGTCCACAAAAATGACAGCAGGATAGAGAGCCCTCCCAAATGGTAGAACACAACTGGGATAGACAGTAGGTAATCTATGAGAAGGCAAAGATATCTCCAAGGAACTTTCCACTGGAGCATAGAATGATTTCCATTCTTGTCATCAATTGTGTTGTAAATGAGAGAATAAATTCAACAGAACTGTGAAAATTGTTCTCACAGAGAGGCATATAATTTTCAAGGATTTATTATCTTCATAGATCTCAGAGATAGGAGGCAGGGTAGGCCACTCAGGGGGCCATGTGGGAGGAGCTTTCAGGAAGCTTGCTCAACCAAGCAGATGAAGAGCTAAAGAAAGAGTATGGGCTTGTGAGCAAGTGCCTTTATTGGGGGCCAAGATAGGGGTATATAAGAAAAAAAAAACATGAAGAGACTAGTGGTACCTTTGAATGTCACAGTCAGGGGATGGCAAGAAGGGTAACCTGATGCAGGGACCAACCTTATCACACTGGTGCACTTGATCACCTTGGTGGGGTATTCACAAACATTTTGTAGGTATGTCGAGGCATCAGAAAAGTATGAAATTTATATATATATATATATATATATATTAGCGTATTATGGGGGAACAAGTGTTAAGGTTACGTATATTGCCCAAGCTGCCCCTCTCCCCTTGAGTCAGAGCCTCAGTCGTGACCATCTCCCAAACGTTGCACATCTCACTTATTGTGTTTGTATACATCCCCTCCTAGCCCCTCCCACCTGCCCGACACCCAATAAATGTTATTCCTATATGTCCACTGAGGCGTTGATCCATTAGTACCAATTTGCTGGTGAGTACATGTGGTGCTTGTTTTTCCATTCTTGAGATACTTCACTTAGTAGAATGGGTTCCAGCTGTCTCCAGGAAAATACAAGAGGTGCTACATCACCATAGTTTCTTAAATCTGAATAGTATTCCATGGTATACATATACCACATTTTATTAATCCATTCATGAATTGATGGGCACTTGGGTTGTTTCCACAATTTTACAATTGTGAATTGTGCTGCTATAAACATTCGAGTGCAGGTGTCTATTTCATAGAGTGACTTTTGATCTTTTGGGTAGATGCCCAGTACTGGAATTGCTGGATCAAATGATAGATCTACTTGTATCGCTTTGAGGTATCTCCATATTGCTTTCCACAGAGGATAAACTGGCTTGCAGTCCCACCAGCAGTGTAGAAGTCTTCCTATCTCTCCGCATCCATGCCAACATCTATTGTTTGGGGACTTTTTGATAAAGACCATTCTCACTGGAGTTAAGTGATATCTCATTGTGGTTTTCATTTGCATTTCCCTGATGATTACAGATGCTGAGCATTTTTTCATATGTTTGTTGGCCATTATCTGTCTTCTTTTGAGAAGTTTCTGTTCATGTCCTTTGCCCATTCGTTGATAGGGTTGTTTGATTTTTTCTTGCTGATTTTCCTGAGTTCTAAATAAATTCTAGTTATTAGCCCTTTATCGGATGTGTAGCTTGTGAAAATTTTCTCCCGTTCTGTGGGTTGTCTGTTTGTTCTCTTGACAGTTTTTTTGGCTGTGCAGAAGCTTTTTAATTTGGTCAGGTCCTATTTATTTATTTTCGTTGCTGCTGTGATTGCCTTTGGGGTCTTCTTCATAAATTATTTGCCTAGGCCAATGTCTAGAAGAGTATTTCCAATGTTTTCCTCTAGAATTCTAATAGTTTCACACCTAAGGTCCAATTATGTTACCCAGCTTCAGTTGATTTTTGTGAGAGGTGAAAGGTGTGGGTCTTGTTTCAGTCTTCTACATGTGGCTATGCAGTTTTTCCAGCACCATTTATTGAATAAGGTTTCTTTTCCCCAGTGTATGTTTTTGTCTGCTTTGTTGAAGATTAGTTGGCTATATGAGGATGGTTTTATATCTGGGTTCTCGGTTCTGTTCCACTGGTCAATGTCCCTGTTCTTGTGCCAGTCGAAAGATGTTTCAATTACTATAGCCTTGTAGCATAATGTCAAGTCTGGTAAATTGATACCTCCTATTTTGTTTTTATTTCCCAGGATTGATTTTGCTATACGGGGTCTTCTCTGGTTCCATACGAAGCGTAAAATTATATTTTCTGTATCTGTGAAAAATGATGATGGTATTTTGATAGGGATTGCATTGACTATGTAGGTCACTTTGGGTAGTATAGACATTTTAACAATGTTGATTCTGCCGACCCATGAGCATGGTATATTCTTCCATCTGTTTACATCCTCTGCTATTTCCTTCTTCAGTGTTTCATAGTTCTCCCTGTTGAGGTCTTTTACCTCCTTAGTTAAATATATTCCTAGGTACTTTATTTTCTTTGTTACTATTTTGAAGGGAATTGAGTCTTTGATTTCACTGTTGTTGTTGTATATGAATCCCTATGTTAAAGTCTACTTTGAGCAATTTTGAATTATACATTATTATTAACTCCTGGTTACTATGCTGTGAAATAGAGACTTATATTTTAATATAACAATTACCACATTTAGAAATGCTAGTACATCCATCAGGAGATAAAAGTTTGGAGTCATAGTTTATATTTCAATCCATGAAACTGGATTAAATCACTGAGGAAGTGTGTGTATAGAGAGCAAAGGAGAGGACCTAAAATTGAGGCTTAGATAATTCTGACATTTTGAGTTTGGTAATATGAAAAAGAACAGCAAAAGATACTACAAAAGAATAACCAAGGATATACAGCAAAACTAGGAAAGTTCTGCATTCTAGCAACCAAGTGAAGAAGAACATCTTTCAAGGGAAATATAGCTATCAGCTATTAAATATGCCAAATACTGTGGATAGGTTAAGTAAGAAAAGACCTGAGAAGTATACATTGGATTTAACAATGGTTAAGTCATTGGTGACATTGATAAAAACAGCTTCAGTGGCAGTAGTAAAATAAAAGGCATATTGAAGAAGCTCCAAAAGAGCCCAGAGCAGAATCAGAAATAATGAGCTGAGATAATTCTTTCAAAAAGTTTTTCTGTGTATGGAATGAGATAAAAGGGGAGGTAGTTGGAGGACATAAGATTAAAAGAGGCTTTTTGTTGTTGTTGTTAAGTTGGGGGATATAAAAGCATGTTTTTAAGGTGAACAATCATCCCAATTTGCTTGAGCTTATCCTAATTTGGACACTGACAATTCCACATCCAGTGAAATGCCTTAGTCACAGACAAAACAAGATGGTTTGTAAGTTGACAGAAATAATCCAGTGTGGCAGAGGTGGGGAGGAGGGGAGAGGAATTGATGATGTTGCAGAAAGAAGACAGAAGTTTAATAAACCTAAATAGTTGCAATGGGATAGGGTTTGGTGCACATATTTATCAGTTATTTTTAGTAAGGAATCACAAAGATTGAAACCATTGCAACAGGAGAGATGGCAGAACAAAGAGGCACTGATTCAGTAGGTACATATGGTGGTAGAATCTTATTGAAGTACTCTGACTGGTTCTACTAATATTTCCTTGCTTAAAGAGGAAGTGAGATCATTAGCAAAAGTGAGGACTGTTATTGGAGGTTGGAAAAGATAAGGGTACTGAAAAAAATCATCTATGGCAATAAGAGTTGAATGGACTCGATAAATGTCATACAACTGACATACAGCTGAGCAACATGAATACTTAAAGTTAGTTACTGTTGATTTTAAGTGACACAAGTCAACATGATTTTTTCCAGCCTCATAAGAGCTTTTCAAGTGATTATCTTAAAGTGATAAAGGAACCAAAGAATTGAGGATGTATGCAAGGAAGAATTCAAATAATTCCCTATGGAATTTAGCTGAGAAAGGACAAAATGGAGTACAAAGGGGATAGAAGCTCTAAAATAGCAGCATCAGTGGATAGTAGTGTGATCAAAGGACTTGGAGTTGAGGTACAAGAGGGAATGAGCTAAAAAGATAAAAGGGTAGTGGCCAGAAAAGGGAAGGCTTAGAGATAATTTTGACTCATGTTGCTTTTCCCTAAATATGTTACTCATGCCTCACCATTGATGATTTTTTGTCTTATCAGCTACACCTGATTACTTGACTGGATTTTCTGTGCTTTGCAAACTCATAAATACCATAAAGAATTAATCTCCATAAACATGAGTCTACTCTCTCTCCAAGACCTCCCTTGCTATTTCTAGACCCAGGATATTTATTAACAGTTTTTCCCCTTTTAAACATGCCACCTCTAACAAATGGGTAAAATTAAGAGTTCAGACAAATTAGGCCTTTGAAAATACCATGTGAAGCCAAAAACAAAATGTTACTCTGAAAATGGGCCTGCAACTCTTTTTAAAATAATGGTGTATTTGGTTCACATTCCACTGAAAGGCATACACACAATGACTGGGATTCTTAACACTGACTGACCTGAAAAACAGATTTTAATAACTGGAACTTATCCACATGGCCCACTTAGCTGTTTAATGAGGTAATCTCCGAACCTTAAAATGATATATGTCTCACTAGATTAACCCTTTAAGAAAGATAAGCAATATACCCTTCAAAGGGCCTCTATAATTGGTTTGGACAAATTATTTCCATGAAGTTCTTTTGTAACTACAAAGTACACATCTTGCCAAAAGTACACATCTTTCCCTGCTGACAGATGAAGATGGCAGAAAGAAGCAGCACATGAGCACAATTCTCTCAAGGAAAGCAGTGTAAATTACAGGCAGCTGCCTACCTACACATAGTTTTTCTTAGAAGGAACACAGTGAAATCACAAAGAAGTGATGTACTATACTTGGAGTGAAGAAGATGAACAGGCAATACATTTGACAAGACTGAAGGTAGCTGAGGGGAGACTTCTACACAAGAGGAAAATTAGGAGGACAGAGTGCTGGGGTGCCGCATTCATCCTTTATACACTGTGTCCAAGATGTGACAAGGCTCCCTTCACCACCACAGGCTCTGCCTGGATGAACCAGAGACCCACCTAGAGTCTGTGTAGAATCATTGCACCAGACGACAGGTGTGGTGGGGATCAGGCGGCAGTTGATCCTGGGTTTCTGAAAATGAAGCCATAATGTGGTCTCAGGTACATGGTGTCAGGTTAGCATGGGACTCAGCTTTGTGGCAGTGGGCCTCACATCACCCCACCAGGCTGCAGAGGGAGCAGACTAAGCAGAGGATCCTCTGGGCCATATCTAGTGACGGGAAGCCAAGTGCCCCTACCCTACATTACAATGACGTCTGAGCATGGGAATTGACTGGAGCACTGCTGTCTCTGACCTGGGAGGCTTTGGGATACTGCTTTGGTGAGACTTTGGGGTAGGGTAGGAAGAACTCCATAGCCCTGGGCCACTGTAACCGACCTCTGCCCATGTAGCCTGGCATCTCTGTGGTCCCTGTGCCTGCAGAACAGCCAGTACCCTGCTCAGCCCTGACTCCACCCTCCAGGTCCAAACAGCCTGCCACCTGCTATGCCCTGATTCTACCCTCCAGTTCATATCAGGCTGCCTCCCACAGAGCCTTGCTTCTGGGTATGAGGTCCTGCTCAAGAGCCCTGCTTCTGGCTCCTCCACATTCTTGACTTTGAGACTCTCATATTGGAGCCTAAAGCTCTGTCTCTGTGGATCCAATGCTCCTGCCAGACCCGGGACACCACCCCCAAGGTTCCAGCACAGCAACTGGACAAAAGACTCCCCCACCCCTGAGCCTCCACCACTGATTCAGAGCTGGAAGAACTGTTCCAATATTAAACACCCCATAAGGAGCCCCTGAGTTGATAAAAGAGGTTTCAGTTCAGAAGAAACCAGCAAAAAAAAAAGAAAAAAAAAAAGAAAGAAAAAGAAAAAGAAAAGAAAAGAAAACACTGGCAACATGAAAAAACAAAATAATTGGACATCCATCCCCAAGGGATAATAATGGAGCTACGCTAGTGAAATCCAACCACAAAGAAATAGCCAAAATGATCAGAAATGGAAGTGAGAATATGGATGGCAAATAGGATGAATGGAATAGAAGAGAAAGCTGAAAACCAACCAATATAAGCCAAGCAAATATTTCAGGAAATTAATGAAAAAGTCACTAAAGAGCTAGGCAATATAAAGAAGAATATAATACAATTTTTAAAATTAAAGAATCATTTAGGGAATTTCAAAACACAGCAGAAAGCTTCAGCAACAGACTAAACCAAAGAGAAGAAAGAACCTCAGAGCTTGAAGACAAAGATATCAAGGTAACCCAGTCATTTATAAAGGAAGAGAAGAAGAAAAAAAGCAGAGCAATTAATTAGAGGGATATGGGACTATGTGAGGTGAACTAACATATGAATAATGTGTATCCCTGAGGAAGAAGAAGAAAAAAAAGCATGGAAAATTTATTTGAAGGAGTTATTGAGAAAAACATCCCTGATATTGCCAGAGATCTAGACATTCAGGCAAAAGATGATCATTGAAACCCCAGAATATTCATAGCAAATGAGACACCCCCAAGAACATAGTAATCAACCTGGTGAAAGTCAAAATGAAAGAGAAAGCTCTACAAGCAGGTAGATGTAAGCAACAACTGATCCACAAAGAAATATCCACCAGAATAACAGCAGGCTTCTCAGTGGAAAACTTACAAGCCAGAAATGAGTGGGACACCATCTTCAATCTCAAACAGAACAACTGCTAGCCTATAATTTTGTATCCTGCAAAATGAAACTACACAATTGATGTAGAAATTAAGTCTTTTCCAGCCAAGAAGACAATGAGGGAATTTGGCATGACCAGATCTTCCATTCAGGAAATACTCAGAATTGCACTATATACAAATCAGCACAATAGATACCCAGTGAAAAATCACCCCCAAAATATAAAGCTTACATCTCTTATACAACAATAGCACAAGAGGCAAAACAAAGCAATAGATGATGAACTAAACAAACCCAGCATGATGAACTGAACAGCATCCCACATATGAATTATACCTTTCACCTGAACAAATTATATGTGCCACTCAAAAGACAGGCTGGCTAAATGGATTAAAAAAATCCACAACCCAGTGTCTTCTGTCTCCAGGAGACACATCTAAACCACAAGAACACACACATCCTGAATGTGAGAGGGTTGAAAAAAATATTCCATACAAATGGAAACCAAAAAACAGCTGGTGTAGTTATTCTCATGTCAGACAAAATTGATGTTAAATCAACAATGATAAAGAAAGAAAAAGATGATCACGATATGATGCTAAAGGTTGCAATGCAACAGGAAGGCATAACAATCCTAAACATATATGCACCTAGCCCAGTAATTCCCAGATAACACAAATTCTACTAGAGCTAAGAAAGGAAATAAATGGTAGCATTGTAATTACTGGGAACGTCAAACCTGACTCTCAGAACTGGACAAATCAACAAAGCAAAAACAAACAAACAAAAAAAAACACAAATAAACATTGGATTTAAGTGGGACACTAAAACAAACGCACCTACAGAAATTAACAAAACCTTCTACCCCAAAACTACTGAATATATATTTTTCTCATCAGCACATGGAACTTTCTCCAAGATTGATGATGTATTAAGGCCAAAAAACAAGTCTTAAGACATGACAAACAAACTAAAATCATACCATGTATCTTCTTACACCATAGTCAATATTACTCAAAGTCATTAAGCAGGAAATTAAAGAACCTGCTGCTGAATGATTAGTGGATAAATAATAAAAAGATGGAAATCAAAAGGATCCTTGAACTGAATGACAAAGGGGACACTAGCTATCAAAATCTATGGGATATAGCAGAAGAATTCTTAGGGGAAAATTCATAGACCACAACGCACACTTCAAAAGTGTGAAATATAACAAATTAAAAATCTAATATCACATCTCAAGGGACTAGAAAATAAAAAGCAAATGACACTCAAAGCAAGCAGAATAATACAAATAACAAAAGTCAGAGCAGAATTAAATGAAATGGTAAACAAAAATATAATATGAATGCAGCATTACACATGAATCAGTACAAAGACACTCACCAGTGTAAAATCATGCAAAAGTTAAAGGTTAAAGGCCAGAGACCATAATGGCTCAAAAGAGAAAACAAAACTACAAAGTTCAACTCAACAGGATGAACAAAAATCCGCCCTACTTCTAAATTCTTTCATTAAGTGTGAATAGCTTGAACTGCCAACTAAAGAGACATAGGGTGGCTGCATGGATAAATACACATAAGCCAAGTATCTGATGTCTTCAGGAAACATATCTAACCCCTCAGATTCAAGACAAAGGGATAAAAAAACAATATTCCATGAAAATGGAAGACCACACACACACACACAAAAGCTGGTGTAGCAGTCCTGATTTCAGATAACTTAGTCTTCAAATAAACAAAAGTAATAAAAGACAAGGATGGTTATTACATAATGATGAAGGGTACAATTCAACAAGAAGACGTAACTATTCCAAATATTTATGCACCTAACACAGGTACATACTGATTCATAAAGCAAAATGTACCTAATCTAAACAAAATGATAAGCAACAACACCGTAATAGCCAGGGATTTTAACAGCATTCTGACAGAACAGGACAGATCCTCCCAAACAGAAAACAAACAAAGAAACAATGGATCTAAACAGAAAACTAGAATAAATGGCCCTGACATATGTTTCTACATCAAAACCACGGAATATACATTTTCTCATCAGCTCATGGGGCATTCTCTAAGATTGATCATATCTTAGAAAACAAAACATGTGTCAGTAAGTTTACAAAATTAGAAATCATACCAAGCATCTTCTCAGACCACAGTGGAATAAAATTAAAAATCAACTCCAACAGAAACACTCATCTCTACACAAAGTCAAGGAAGCTAAACAACCTTCTGCTGAACGATTATTTGGATAAGGAAGTAATTAACATGTAAATCAAAAGATTATTTGAACTAAATGATAAAGGAAGAATAAGCTATCAAAATCGGTGGGACACAGCTAAAGCAGTCCTGAGAGGAAAATTTATATCCATAAATGCCTACATCCAAAAGACAGAAAGATCACAAGTCAACAATCAAATGAATTGTCTCAAAGAACTGGAAAAGGATGAGCAAACAAATCTCAAAAGCATCAGAAGAAAAGAAATAACCAAGATCACAGCAGAACTAAATAAAATTGATAATAAAAACCCTATACAAAAGATGAATAACACAAAAAGTTGGTCCTTTCATAAAACAAACAAAATTGACATGCTTCTCACTAGATTAACTGGAAGCATAAAAGAAAGGACTGTAATAAGCTCCATCAGCAATCAAAAAGTAGAAATTACAACTGGTGCCACTGAAATACAAAATATCATCCATTAATGCTATAAAAATGTCTAGGCACATAAACTTGAAAACATTGAGGAAATGGACAAATTCTTGTGGGCACACAACCTCCGTACACCCAGTCAGGAAGAAATAGAATTGCTGAACAGACCAATATCAACTACTGAAACTGAAGAAGCAGTTAAAAAAAAATCTTCCAAAAAAAATTTGCAGACCAGATAGTTTCAAACTCAAATCCTACCAGACCTACAAAGAAGAATGGGTGCCAATCTTGCAGAAATTATTCCACAAAATTGAGACAGAAAGAATGCTTCCCAACACATTTTAGAAAGCCAACATTACTGTGATTCAAAAACCAAGAAAGGAACCAAGAAAAAAAGAAAACTAAAGACCAATGTCCCTATTAATATAGATGCAAAAAATCCTAGCAAACCAAATTCTGGTGCTTATCAAAAAAAAAATAATAATCCATCACAACCAAGTGGGCTTCATTCCAGAGATGCAGGGATGGTTCAACATACACAAATCTATAAATTTAATTCACCACATAAATATAAATAAAAACGAAGACTATATGATCCTCTCAATAGATGCAAAAACAGCATTAGACAAAATTTGGCACCATTTCATGAGAAGAACACTTAACAAAACAGGCATAGATGGGACTTACCTAAATATGATAAATGACATTTATGGCAAACTGATAGCCAACATTATACTGAACAGGAAAAAATTGAAAGCATTCCCACTTAGAAATGGAACCTGACAAGCTTGCCCTCTATTACCACTTCTATTCAACATAGTGCTGAAATTTGTAGCCAGATCAATCAGACAAGAGAAAAAAATCAAGGTTAGCCAAATGAGGGCAGAAGAGGTCAAACTATCAATCTTTACTGACAATAAGATCTTATATCTAAAAACCCCAAAGATTCTGCCATGAGAGTACTTCCACTGATAAAATAATTCATCAAAGCCTCACATTACAATATCAATGTACACAAATCAGTAGCATTCATATACTCCAGCAGCAGTCAAAGTGAGAGCCAAATGAAAGACTCAATAACTTTCACAATAGCGACAAAGAAAATAAAATACCTATGAATACATTTAACTAAGCAGGGGAAAGACCTCTACAGGGAGAACTATGAAACATTGAGGAAGGAAATAGCACAGGACACAAACAGAATGAAAACCATACCATGCTTATGAATTGGCTGAATCAACATTGTTAAAATGTCTGTGCTACCCAAAGTGATCAACATATTCAATCCAATCACTATCAAAATACCAAAATCATTTTTCACAGATGTAGAAAAAATAGTTCTACACATTGTATGGAACTAGAGAAGACCCAAATATATACCTAAAGCAATTTTAAGTAAAAAGAACAAATTAGGAGGCATCAATTTACTGGACTTCAACTCATACTACAAGGTCATAGTAACCAAAGCAGCATGTCATTGGCACAAGAAAAGAGACACAGACCTTTGAAAAAGGACTGAGGACCCAGATACAAAACCATCCTCATATATCATCTGATTTTTGACAAAGCATAAAAAAACATACACTGAGGAAATAATTATTTTTCAGTAAATGGTACTGGGGAACTTTGATAACCACATATAGAAGACTGAAACAGGATCTGCACCTCTCACCTCTCACAGAAATCATCTCATGATGGATAATAGACTTAAACCTAAAGCATGAAACTATAAGAATTCTAGAAGAAAGTATTAGAAAACACTCTTATAGACATAAGCCAGGGGAAATAATTTATGAAGAAGACCCCAAAGTCAATTATAGTCACAACAAAAATGAATAAATGGGTCCTAACCAGCTTAACCACTTCAGGACCAGCATTGACTGTCGTCGATAGCCATAGATGAACACGCACAGTGACTTTAGCCTACACCTGTGATATGAAGGCACACAGCCGAAGGTCGACTTGAGTCGATAGCCATGATATGACTTTTCTAATTTTTCACTTATCAAAATAAAATTGTGAACATTTAAAAATAACATAATGAAAACATATATGTATATGTTACCTATTCTGATATTTACATTACAAGTAAAGCTGCCTGTAAAGTAAAACAAGCTTTCAGTGCTTTAAAGCTTTCCTCATCACACAAGAGCAAAATGAATTCAACCTCAATGCACGGCACAAGTTATTGGGCGGACTATGAGTGCCGGCTGTGGGCAAGGTTTCCCAGCCACTGAGCGCAGTCCAGAAGTGGTTAAAATGCTTCTGTGCAACCAAGAAAAGTATCATGAGACCATATAGACAACCTACAGAATGGGAGAACATATTTGCATGCTATGCATCCGGAAAAAGGCTGATAAGCAGAATCTAAAAGAACTCAAGATAACTAGAATCTATTTAGAACTCAGGAAAATCAGCAAGAAAAAATCAAACAACCCTATCAAAAGATGGGCAAAGGACATGAACAGAAGCTTCTCAAAAGAAGACAGAATAATGGCCAACAAATATATGAAAAAAAATGTTCAACATCTCTAATCATCAGGGGAATGCAAATCAAAACCACAATGAGATATCACTTAACTCCAGTGAGAATGGCCTTTATCAAAAAGTCCCTGAACAGAAATTTTTCTAAAGAAGACAGAAGAATGGCCAACAAACATATGAAAAAATGCTCACCATCTCTAATCATCAGGGAAATGCAAATCAAAACTACAATGAGATATCACTTAACTCCAGTGAGAATGGCCTTTATCAAAAAGTCTCCAAATAACAAATGCTGGCGTGGATGCGGAGAGAGAGGAACACTCCTACACTGCTGGTGGGACTGCAAACTAGTTCAACCTCTGTGGAAAGCAATATGGAGATACCTTAAAGTGATACAAGTGAATCTACCATTTGACCCAGCAATCCCATTACTGGGCATCTACCCAAAAGATCCAATGACCCTCTACAAAAAAGACACCTGCACTCGAATGTTTATAGCAGTACAATTCATAATCGCAAGGCTGTGGAAACAGCCCAAGTGCCCTTCAATCCAAGAATGGATTAATAAAATGTGGTATATGTATACCATGGAGTACTATTCAGCTCTAAGAAACAATGGTGATATAGCACATCTTATATTTTCCTGG
>VSMD01008574.1:0-35136 GCA_008750895.1 Mirza zaza | reverse complement strand
TCAGTGGGGAGAGCCGCATAGGGAACTGATTGGGGACAAGCAGACCAGAAGCCTACGGAATTTCAGAGGGGATAATACGGCCAAAGAAACCACAAACTCGGTCCACAAAAGCAACCCCTTGTAAGATACTGGGCTACACGGACAATGGACACCTTCCAGCTTCTGTTTACTGCTTGCTTGCTAACCGCAAGGCATTATGGGTACATTATGAGATGCAGAGAGAAAAGACAAAAAAATGCAAAAACCAGAGTCTCTCCAGCTAGGACCCAGAACAGGTTAGAGCCTATCAGGGGCAGGATGAAGTAAAAAAAATCACTGTGGGGGCGGATGCATGACCAGTGTGTAAACAGCTTAGCTATAAAAGGGTCACTAGCACACAAAGGACGGTCCCTGCCCGGGGAAGAGGCCACTGCGCTGACACTCTGGGGGCTCGGACCCTAGCTCGAGCTAGACAATAAAACTCCCTTTGGTAATTACAGCCTGGGTGACTCTGTCCTGCAGCCTTGTGAATCTCGAATACAACACACCCTGGCTCTGAAACCTGTGCCAGCAGGAAACGGGACACAAAAACCGTGACACCCCGAAAAAGGACGCCGCTGCAGCGCCCACCTCAGGTGTGGTCACAGAGGAAATGCAGAGAGACCCAGAACACGGAACCGGGGACGGCAGGGGGACACAGGTCCGAGGTGAGCTTCCTCCAGCCCGGAGCGAAGGCAGCCGGGTGACAAGCGGAGCGTGTTCCCTACAGTTCTTGCCCAGAGGGACTTCACTGTTGCTGTGTTCCAGTCTCTTTTTTTCCTAAGTGGACTTGTTTTTTGTTTTTTTTTACTGCAGTGATTCTATTTCTACTTCATAATTACATATTGGGTGTTAGGGCAGGGAGAGAAGAGAGAAGAAAAAAAAAAAAAACTAGCAGAGGTATGAATATATTGAATTCTTGTTTTAAATGTTTGATATCTTTTCAAGACATTTACGAGGTCAGACACGCCTGTCGTTCCATCCTGGAATACTACCAGGGACAACCTTCGGATTCTTTCGTCCTCCTAGACATGGTCAAGTTAATTATGTAGGACAGGGTAACCTTACTACTGTAAATGCAAAACAAAAAGAACAAAAGAAAGCAAAAAGGTGCATGGAGTCAAGAGTCGTGCATTACATTATACTTTAAATCACGTCCTGCTGCTTTTGAAGGAAAACATCTCACTTTTTATTCTAGTCTCCCTGGGTATTAGCTTCCATTTTCTTTTCAAGTTTCTCAAACACACAATAAGCTTTTGATGATCAAGATTTCAAGTGCTCTACTAGACAGCCGGCGTGTGTTTATGAATGGAATTACTAAAAAAGCAACTTGACTCTATCTGGGGAATGGTTTTGGGGAACCCTAAGTGATTCTCTGTGACTGCAGAGGGAACGGAAAAGAACTCTTTGGCCTTATTTTCACAATTGTTTTCGTACCTCCAGGGAAATGCCCGAAAGTGTTGCTGAGAAGCATATGTTATACATGTCTTGTTTGTTTACTTATACCCCACCTTATTCCAGAAAGGATTTAAGATGGCTTAGGAAGATGTATGTGGTAACACAAATAAATTCACAAGAGGTGAGAAAATGGAGGCAAAATAAAAAGTAAAAGAAAGTAACATCTTATGGATAAGTTTAGTATATAAAAAGTACGGCGCGAAGTCCTATACGTTTGCCAAAAGTTGGCCACCAATTACATGCCTTAAAGAAGATAATAGTATTAATTATGCTTTTTATAGTGTTTATAAGATAAACAAAACAACCAATAGCTCCAAAGAAGCATGACTACTTTGGAGAAACTTATTTCTACTGGGTCCTTACAGAATGGATAATATACTTTATAGGAAATACTGTTTTTTATAAGGTTATCTCTTGTAACATCCTCCATTATATGATGATGAAATGATTCAAAGGTACATTTAGGTTGACGTAATTACAAGGTGGGTGGGAACGGTGAGAGACAATGATTAGGGCCGAGGAATACATATCTCTTGCTAATTGACTTTATGCACAATAAACAAACAAGACATGTGTAATATATGCTCCTCGGCAATAGATTCTGAAACACCTGGAAGAACGGAAGAACCACATGTCTTCGTGGCAATTATTTTCTCCTTCTCCATTTACTGAGTATCTATTACGTGCAGAGCACAATGCTGAGCTCAGGAAATAGCTTTTAAGGTACAGTCTTAGTATCTGTCTTTATGGGGGTGGGGGAGGAGAATGACACAGGTTTATCTGATAATCTCAAAAAAATCAAAATATAATTTTCAACTATCAACGACGATAGGCAGGTTAATGGAAATATCCAGAAAGTCGGTGACAACAGACTGAGGCGAGAAGGAGAGTAGGATTTAGGCAGCCATGGATGGAGACTGTGGTATCAAGGAGGAAAGAGGAGGATGATGGGAGTGAAGGGCGGGGGGACGGGAGAGGAAGCATCAGTCAGGCAAAGAGCACACGTGAGGCCCGAGGTAGAGCCCTTGGTCCGCAGGGAGAGACAAAAGGGAGACCAGCATGGCTGGAGGTCAAGGAGGAAACGTTGAGAGACACGTCTGGAAAGATAAACAGAGGCTGACCCTTGCTGGACCTTGTAGGACAGGATGAGGATTTTGGACTTGAACCTAATAATAGTCAGAAGTCACGGAAAGCTTTGAAACAGTGAGCACGGCCCAGATAGATTTATATTTTTAAACAGTGCTCAGGGTGAGGTGTGCAGACGGGAAAGGTTAGAAGTAAACACGGGGAGAAGAATTCCAAGGCTCTCATAATGCAAAAGATTTTGGTGGCTCAGATGAGAGTGCTGTTGGGAAGGAAGAGATGTGAGAGGCGTCCTGGAGTTCCAAGCAACGGGACCAATCCTTTCTGCCTTCCGGAGAAATTAAGTAGCTGCTGATCAGCAGTGACGTGGAGAATATATTTCCCAACAAGTGCTTGGAGTGCAGTCATTTTATGTGGCGAGTTAAGTGCAGAGCTGTACACTTTAAAAGCAGCTGAGCTGCAGATGGAATGAATAAAAGTTAAGCAGCCTTGGAGAGAGGCCATCTCATTTCCCCTTGAAGACGAGAAGACAGGACCCCAAGGCAGGGCCAAGAGTCCCTTCAGGAAGTAATTCTTTAAATCTACCTGAACATACACAGAACCAATAACAGAGACACCATGTCCTCTGCCATGAAGTGTGGGTGGTAAGAATTTTAATTGGACAATCTACAAAACAGATTTTTCCACCTTGACCATTAAACGTCTCGGCAAAGCACTTATGCCACCTCCAATTTCCAATGCACGCTGCAGAACTTCCTGTGCCCTTCAACAAAACGAACAGCACGACCATGCCTCGATTTCCGAAATGAAGTGAGTTGCTACAGAGGACTGCCGGACCGAAGCAGAGGTGAGTCTGCCAGCGATCACGGCTTTGGTGTTGGAGGAGGTGATCTTACAGACCTTCTTTCTAGCAAAGCTAGACACCAAGGCCAGTTGTCTACGAGGACCACACCTCACTGGGGACCCTAAAATTGTGTCATCTGCGAGGGAACATTCCTCGTGCAGATCTGCCAGTAGAGGTGCAGAAGGCGATGGCGGGGCCCAGCCCCAAGTTAGTCCACGGAGAAGGTTCCCATCCTCAGCGTACCACGGAGGGTGGGGATCGAGAGAACCAAGTGTCCGGAGTCTTTACAGAGCCCATACAGTTTAGGACACAGCTGGCTCCTGTTCCTAGAATCAAAGGCTGTACCGTGTTTCCCCGAAAATAAGACAGGGTCTTCTATTTATTTTTCCTCCAGAAGACACCCTAGGGCTTATTTTCAGGGGATGTGTTATTGTTTTTAAGTACGGTACAACCATCTGCATTGATTCCAACACAGTGAAGTCGTTGTCTTCTAGAACATAATCCTCACTCTACAGACCCCGAATCCCATCCTGAATGTCTTGCGACTCTATTTCCTTTAGAGCCACCGGCCCCGATCTCCCCTGTCGAGCACTAGAGCTCTCACGGGGCGGATGAGAAGGGCTGCTCGTGTTCTTTCCCGCTCCGCCACGACACGCATGGGTTGTGCAGATGCGCTGCGCAGCCACGCCCGTCACTAGGGCTGATTTTCATAGCCACGCCCACCACTAGGACTGATTTTCATAGCCACGCCCACCACTAGGGCTGATTTTTCAGGGTAGGGCTTCTATTGCGCACGTGCTTAAACATCCTGCTGGGGCTTGTTTTATGGGGAGGGCTTATTTTCGGGGAAACACGGTAGCATAGACAAAACTTCTAGCTCTAGCTGGGCCACGCATAGAACAATAGCTAACACCCATGCAGCAGGGATATTTAAAGGCACTGTTCTAAGAGCTTGATGTAGCTTCAAAACCAACTTATTTTTACAAATGAGAAAAACCGAGGCCCGGGGGAAGCTGTGAGGTCACAGAGTGAGGATTGAACCAGGCACTCTTCCCTGGTATCTGTGCTCTTCGACACTCTCCTGTGTTGCCTGGGCTTACATGGTCAAGAAACGGTCACTCAGTTTACATGGACGTGTGAAGTAGCATCTCTTACTTGTTTTTTTTTTTTTTTCCTCTCTCTCTCTCATTTTTTTCCCCTGGGAAATCCAATGTTCCCATCTTTTTAGCAGAAGGAAATTCGGTGACACTCTGTGGCTTTGTAGCAATGAGCACTCACAGAGCTTTCTTGCTTGAGTCACTCAGGCTCAAGCCAAAATGCCAAGGAAGACAGAGCCTGGGACATGGCATGTTCTTTGTTCTGACATCTCTTCTGCCATTTGATTTGCTGAAATCTAATACGAAAGCACGTTGGCGGGGAGTTTTAATGATGTTTCTCATCTATTTCAAAATTTACTTCATTTAAATACCAAAGCAAACCACTCAGACACTATCCTGGGAACAAACCGTTCTCACTTGCTTTTGTAATAAAGCAACCACCTACAGATCTTCCACCAGACTGTAAAGAAAGAAAGTGTAACCTCTGTAGGCTCGATGGATTTGTTGTCAAAGACAGGAATGGGCATACTCGGGGTGGCTCCTTGAGGGGCCCCCAGAAAGGTCAGCTCGTGCTAGAGGTCAGTAGAGGGTAGCCTGGACCTAGCACCCTATTTCTCAGGGAAAAGGGGAGACACCAGCAGGCAAGAACTGTCTCAACTTCCTTTCTCCAATGCATGGGTCCGCCTGCACTTCCTGTCCCTCCAGTCTCAGGGCTGGCTTTGCAGGTGGCCTCCAGAACACAGGTGAGGAAGGAGGACCTGCTCATGTAGGAATAAGCAGCCAAAGAGGGCAAGAAAAATAACCACAAGCGCACCTTCAAGTATAAAAGAAACAGTTTGCTACCAAGGTGGGGTTTCAAAAGAGTAGGACAAATATATACATTAAAATAAATGTTGTGAAGTCTACTGGTTAACGATCTGTAATACTGAACGAAATAAATAAAATATGCAAATGTATATTTTATTTATCAACTATATTTTATTTATCAACTATATACCAATCTAGGCTCTTGGTTGCCAGTACTGAAAACTGACTCTGGATAATTTAAGCCAGGGGTCCTCAAACTTTTTAAACAGGGGGCCAGTTCACTGTCCCTCAGACCATTGGAGAGTGCGCACTGCAGGCCTGGGACGAGTCGGCTGCTAAGCAGGACAGGCAGCGGCAGCAAAAACACCCGGCGGGCCGGATAAATGTGCTAGGTGGCCTGCAGGTGCCCTGCGGGCCATAGTTTGAGGACGCCTGATTTAAGCTGAAAAGAAATGGACTGGGAGGATTTTAGGTAGATCACATATTTATTAAGAAACCCGTAGAACTGTCTTGGGAAATAGAGCCACCTATTATGATTAAGAAGTTTGTTCAAGGCCGGGTGCGGTGGCTCACTCCTGTAATCCTAGCACTCTGGGAGGCTGAGGTGGGAGGATCACTCGAGGTCAGGAGTTTGAAACCAGCCTGAGCAAGAGCGAGACCCCGTCTCTACTATAAATAGAAAGAAATTAATTGGCCAACTAATATATATAGAAAAAAATCAGCTGGGCAAGGTGGAGCATGCCTGTAGTCCCAGCTACTTGGGAGGCTGAGGCAGGAGGATCGCTTGAGCCCAGGAGTTGGAGGTTGCTGTGAGCGAGGCTGACGCCACGGCACTCACTCTAGCCTGGGCAACAAAGCAAGACTCTGTCTCAAAAAAAAAAAAAAAAAAAAAGTTTGTTCACTACCCAAAGGTATTTGGTTAAGAGAGTAATTAGGAGTCAAAATTAAGGGCCAGCCCAACTTCTGCTCACCAAGCCATGTGTCCTGGTGTGGGTCACAGCAGCTCAGAGAAAAAGATGCCTGGTGTCGTCACGTACAAGCTCTGTCTGCCAAGCTGTGCGTCCAGGGGCCTGTTGGCTTCGCTAACTTGCAAAGGGGCGCCCTCGTGGCTAGTCATGGCCTCGTCACAGAGCCAACCTGGCTGGCCTGTGGCCCCTGACTGTAAATGCCAAATGCCACCCGAGAGAGATCCACAACTGCTGACGTGAATTTCAAACTGTACCTGTTTTTGTTTTCCACTAACTTCACTGAATGAGGGGAGTTGGTTGGCCAAGCTGGATTTAGAAGAACCTCACTGTCTAGGATAAAGGAAAGCAAAGGTCTGGCTTTTTGACCTCCCCAAACACACAGTAGCATATTCCACATAGATCAAAAATAACTCAGACACTACAAAGCAAAAATGTAATAGCAGTGGGTTAAATGTCCTTTTTTTTTTTTTTACAAAAGGAGAGCTGTGAGCTATTTTTAGATCTCAGGGTGATGAAGGACATTAGAACACGAACAGAAGAAGAAACTGCAACAGGCAGAGATCGATATGTGCAGCACAGAATGAAACGTTTCACATCATCATCATCAAAAAAAAAAAAAGGTTTTGCATCAAAGAACTTGACCATAAGGTAAATGAGGAAACAGGGGAGGGCTACACCTAGCACAAATAAAGCTCCAAAAAGCTTACTGTATAAAATTTTTTCAAAAGTCAATATGAAAAAGACCCCATTAAAGAGATGGATGAAGGATGTCGGTGGGCAAATTCGCAAGAGAAGTAAAGAGGAAATGTGAGCGACGCCTGGCCTTTCTGGTTTTCTCTAACTGTCTAAGCCCAGCCTGCCGTGCATGATGAGGTCGAACTGAAAAAAAAGCAAAAAAACAAAAAAAGGGGAGGAGAATTTGGAAAAGTCAAATCCAAGAGGCATGCTACCGAGCTAGAATGAGACACAAAGTGAAAAGTTGGCAGAGGAGTGAAGCCAAGGACAAGCTAACGGCTCAGAAGGTCCCTTCTTTTTCGTTGGCTCATTTAATGCTCAAACAACTCCCAGGGAGAGATTTTTAGAATCCCTGTGTTGCGGTGAAGACAATCGAAGCTTAGGAAGCCGAGGGGGGGCTTGCTCACAGAGACACATCCCGCATTGTTGGGGGAAGAGCCAGGATTCGAACCTGCTGACGCCCGCGGTTGGCCGCCATCTGAGTTTTCCATCTGCCCAAGACGCTTATGCTGTTCGCACTGCTGTGAGGACAGACCGAACGGCGACGTGAGACTCACAATCGTCACGGCACATGTCACGCACTGTCCCGTCTCAAGACAATCGCACTTAACTTCCCCACCCTGGAACTTGCGAGAAGGACGTCGTCACGTGGGCCCTCAGGACCTCTTCTTGGGTGTCAGGATTTACTGAGCCTTGTCGCTGCCCCCCGGCTTCTGCCCTGCCAAACCTCACACTTGGCTCAACCCTTTTTTTCCCAAGGAACAACGGTGCAGACAAAAAAAACTCCTCCCTGGGCAGAAGCGCTCCCATAGAGATGCTAAGCTCATTCTTCCAGCCCTCCCCTGCGAGGCCACCCTCCCGCCCCTCTGCCTTGCTGCTGCTCCTGGCAGCTGCAGAATGACCATGACATCCCTGCCCATTGTCAGGGAGCAGACTAGGCAAACAGGAAGACGGATGGGTCGTCAGGCCAATTTGGGCCACCGCGATGGGAAAGGTGCAGAGGGAAAACATTATGGCCTGAGTCCCTTTTGAAACACGCTGACAGTTGACAGATGAGCGTCCATAAAACGACAAAGGCCTCCCTGTGTAAAAGGCCTTCGCCACCAGCGCCTCTCCCTGGGAAACTAACTGCCCTCCACTGTCAGTGGAAATATTATTATTACTTTTTTTTTTTTTTACTGGTGATTATTCTCGGTCCTGTTCCTCTTAGCCACAGAATAATAGCAGCCTGCGTTTTGCATATAGGGGTGTCCTTCGTCCTGGTGACAGCCGTACCCCCAAACCCTCCTCCTCCGCCCGCCTGTCCCCTCCACCTGTCCTTCAGCAGTGAGGAGTTGTTACCCTGGCGACTCAGTAACTGTAATCGTAACAGTCAACCGGAGCATGCAGCTCTATGGAACCTATTTATGGTTACCAGGAAGACATACTGGGGGAATCCTAAATTTTGTTTTTTCTTTTAAGTGACATCAGTGATCCCAGTGGGGCCATGGAGCAGATCTTCACACACTCACAAGCCCCGAGTCTTCAGCAATCGACGGGCACGAGAAACGATGCTGTGTGTGTTCTCAAAGCTGCCCTGCCGATGTGACGGTGCAGTTTCCTATTCTGTGTGCTCTGTCTGTTTTCGTTCCTTTCTGGAATAAAGACTGTTTCCATTTGAATTTACGCAGGCACATGTGACCTGCGGGGATGCACAGTCGTGGCCACCTCGGGGCAGTATGTGGCGTCTTCAGCTGCTGTGGTCGTGAGAGTCACAGGAGAGACTAAAAATCAGGCACGTGTCTCAAACACAGGCTCTTCTGAAACTCTGGCCATGTCGCATAGGGTTAGGCAGAAATAGAGCCCTTCCGGGAGTTGCCTAAAGTTCCTCTTCTTCCTGTCTTTCCTAAGTGCCTAACCTTGGTATTTTCTACTTCGCCCCAAGCAGATTCTAGGATAGGTTCTACGTCATGCCTGTGCTGTGAGAGAGAGTGGATGCTTTGTCTCTGGGACTCCAAGCCCATTTCCATTGGGATCAGATGAGAAGTGCCTTCCTCTTAGCTTCTTGGTCCACCATCCTGGACAGTGTCTCTGGGCTCTGAGTCCAGAAAGGCCAGACCAACCGTTCCCCAGCTTCTCGCCTCGGCTTCTGTCTTTACGGTGACACCTGCTGGCTCCGGACCCCTCCTCTCTCTGAGCTTTTGGTGCCCCGTACACCACTCAGCTTCATTCGTAGTGACTGTATCAGAGGTGGGGACCTGACCCATGCTGGACAAATGGCACTCTCCCTCCTAGGACTGTGGTGTGGGACTGAACGCCAGGTGGTCGGTTTGAGCTCCTTACATTGGGGGAAACGTATTAATAAATGTAGGAGCTTTATGGGGAAAAATCTTCTACCTTCCAGGTAGAGTAAAGATGTAAAAAAGTAACCAAAGAGCTCAAACTAAAACAAGCACAATGCTGACAAACTGAACATCCTGGGCAACAATCCGGTTGAACTCCATGCTGTTCTTGGTCTGCTCGGCCATTGTTGGAAGCCATGCTTGTCACCACAAGGCAAAAGGTGTTGGAGGATCAACCCGAACGTATCATGATCCGCGGAAAGACACCACACCGTGTGTCAGTTGATGGTTCGAGGCTTGTTTGTAACCAGCAAAGAGCACTCAAGCTGTACGTGGCCGTGGTCTTGTGAGGCACGTGTGCAGTTTGCTTGTTTTGCAATGTCAGTGCCTGGGGAACCCTGAGGGGCACCCCCGTGGAACCCATTGTCGGGTCTCCTTTTGTTAGTCACTGTTGCTCTCACGCATGACAAACAGCGACAAGAACTCCAATCAAGTCACAGTCAGCAAATGCTTGTTTGGGACGTAACTTCACAGCTCCTACATCATCTGCCTCCATTTTTTCATCAAACCGGTAGGCAGCCCCTTAGGCGACAGACACGGCGTGCCTGGGAATGAGTGTGTGTTGCTGGTCGTGCAGAGAGAGAGGAAAGGAGGAGCGAATCCCACAGGCTTAGAAGACAGAGTGCTGGTGATCACGAGAGTTCTTGTTTCCTCAGCCAGAAGGACCATGTCTTTGATGTTTCTGGCTTGAAGTGACATCTCACAACAATATTCTCAATAATAATAATAATAATGATCTCCTGACTACTGC
Source organism: Mirza zaza (assembly GCA_008750895.1). Lineage (NCBI taxonomy): Eukaryota > Metazoa > Chordata > Mammalia > Primates > Cheirogaleidae > Mirza > Mirza zaza. Next base: position 24,994 of record VSMD01008574.1, on the reverse strand, counting down.
TGTCATATTTAAGCCCAGAAAACATCGTGCTCCCTAGTATATATTTTCACGTGGTCTTCTGAGACCAATGTTTCTGCTTCTTTGTCTAATTCAGGCTCTGCAAATGCATATATCCAGGTGGTTTTTCCAATGTCGCTGTTCACGAAAAAGACTTATTCCCTCTGCTAGGGCCTAATGAGGAGCAAGGAAAGGACAGGAATAGACATTTGTCCTTTTCGAATGCAAATCATGCCACGAAGCCCACCTCATGTGAGAGATATTCATTGGCACTTTAGAGAAAGGTGCCGAGAAGGGGCTGCCCGTCTTTGAAAGGACAACTGTCACTCAGACACACTGGATGCCATGGGTAGAGCTACAGAGAGGAATCATGGAACCTGGGTCTAGTCCTGATTCAACTACCCACCAGTCCTTCTAATCTCCATATTTATAAAAAAAAAAAAAAGAGAGACGATAATACCCATCTTACATTTCTTACAGGGTTGGTATGAAGAACAAATAAGATAAGGTATGCAAGTCCTCAGAAATAATAAAGCATGGCAACAATATAAGACAAGCATGCGGTGACCAGCATGGTTTTGTAGCATGGTAAATCAGACCAAATTTATTTATGTGCATGTGAGTTTTCTTTTGAGTCCATTTGATGGGTTTTTTTTTTTTTGACCTCACATTTAAATAAATGTTGCCCTCACGTCTCCTTTTACAAAATCCATTTTCAGTCATTTTATCTCTACTAAAAGAGAATATTTCATCGCAAATTGGAGATAAAAAAGAAATTTGCAGCTAAAGGTCTACAGGGGAAAAAATTCTAAATGAGTCCATTAACGATAACTAAAAAGTCAGTCCATCACAAATGAAAAAGGCAAGTAAACAGTCACATTTAATGAAATCTAGTTAACGAAATAAATTACTCTCTATTTCTCTTTTCCCCAGTGCCGATGTTTCATGACTAGCTTTTGGAAACCCAGTGTTTGGAGATAAAGTTAATTCTAAATGTAGTTTCTCAACTATTTAAATAGCAAGTCTTTCTCCCATGTTTACTTAAATGCACACACAGAGCTGCACGAAGTCCAAACACCGAACACTTTATATACTGAGACTATGCAGTTATCAGTGCAAACGAAAGTCTACGTGATAAGAAACATCATGCTCACATCCCAGCCTTTCTGTTCGAAGTGGAATTTCTAGAGATAGAACCCTCGAAGTGAATCATTCTCACAAAGTTAATTTTTTATCAACATAATGAAAAGCACAGTTGTCAAGTACCCTCACACACAACATTGCATGGTAGGTATTTCTTTTTAGGCCACCAGGTAGCCACTTCTTTAAAAAAAAAAAAAAGTTTCACAAATATTCCACAAACATTTATGGAAGGCTTATTATATACCACCAGTTAATAGTCTAGGCATCTAGACTATGTCTATAAACAAAAGAAAATATATTAAAAATTAGAAGGTAATCTTGGAAGGTAGTAAGTTTTTAAATGAAATACATATTAAATATAGGTTTTGGATTATCTATGAATAAGTAGTTCAATAATTTCTCTGCTCCTTAATCCATAAAAATAGTAGTTAACATTCACAAACCAGCAGTTACCATTCATAAGCCATGTCCTCTTCCAACATATCAACAGGAAGAACCTTTCTTTCTAAATTCCTTTGACCTTGCAAAGCACACGCAGTAGTTAGTAATGCTACATTAACAAAGGAGTTTTCATTCAATTGCATCTACTCCTTTCATTCTTCCTTGCACATTGTAAGGTGTAGTGTTAGTAGCTGGAGGTGAAAAATTAATATGAGTAATTTCATCTTTGTACTGTATTTTGTTTTTTCTTCCAGAAACATTGAGGGTGCAAATCCAATTGGAGACCACGGTAGTCCGTGGCACAAATTAACATTCCTGTGAGCATTTCTCCGTGTTTTTGGCAGCACAGGTGTAGAATAGAACGAGCACCGGATTAGGAGATGGAGTCGTGGATTCTACCTCTTGCCTTGGTGTAAATTGATATGAAACATACATATCTGAGTATATTAACTTTTTAAAGGCTCTAATGGAAGATAAAGCCACATTCTGAGGTATTGGAGTTTTGGGCTTTCACATATAAATTTTGGTCTATAGCACTCAGTTGTCCAATTTTTGGCAAAAGCACTGTGCCTCATACATATATAAAGTTATTTCAGTGAGCTTTTTTAGCCTCGGAGAGAGTTTTATAATTTTGTTCCCAGAAGTCTCTTTCATAGAGGAATAATTGTTGGGTGTTCACTGATTTGTGATTAGAAATGATCTTACTAAATAAGACATATCTCAAGGAGTGTAAATTTCTCCAAATTTCTTACAAATCCCATTCAGAACGTTATGGTAAAGATGCAGTGATATCCAAAATGTTACAAACCATTGGTTACTATAGGAATATAAGAATATACAGTCATGTATACCTAGATTGCTTGGAAAGTTTTTGAGAGCTAGTCATATAAAAAGATTTTATATGAAGATGAACAGAGGTACCTCTACTAGATCCAATTTCATTTCTTCAAAAATAGAAAAAAAGTAAGAGTATTTAATACCAATAAATGACAGAGTAAAACTCTCAAAGATAAGATAAAGGTTACATGGGTTTTGCAACCAAGGATGACAGGTAGAATAATGTCACATGCGTGGGCTGGAAGGAAATTAAACATTATTTAGTCATTTATTTTGTACACGGGGAAATTAATTCCTGAAAAGGCAAATTGTCTCCTTCGTGTGACAGAATAGAAATAGAATCCAAAACTACCCACTCCTCCTCATTCGGTGCTCTGGTTTCCATTCTATTACTCACCTGGGAAGGGTATATGAAATTTAAGGTGAAGGTCTTGGCCTGCCTGAGGCCTTCCTAACCTTGGTGAAAGGAAATCTACAAGGTATTGCAAGGAATAAGTTCCACCAACAAAATCTAGATAGGAAACAAGGAAGCCTAAACGGAAAAAAATCAAAGCCAGATTCGAAGGACACAGGGAAGCCACTTCCTATCTGTGTGACCTTAGGCAGGACACTCCACTTCATTAAACCTAATTGTGTCATCTGCACGCTGGGAAGAACAATAATTCTTGTCCCTATAAGCTTCACTGGGCTACTGATGAACAACAAAGATAAAGAACTTGCAAACTCTTGGTAAATATTAAAGCAGTATTCAAACACGACGTGATCATCACCATTACAGGCCAGGAATGAGTGTGCCAATGAGATCCTTTTTCAGGCAGAGAGTTCATTTGGAAATGCAATCTGGGCTAGATAGACTAAGAATGAAAATGTCAGTTTTATTTACTTTCCTTTAAAAAAAAAAAAAAATAGCGCCAGCTGCATAAACCCCCTCAGAGTTCAAGTTTAAAGAACACCATCTCCATTTTAATTAAAGCATATAAATGGTGGCCTATAATGACGGCTTCGGCTAAGAGGAGGTGATATTGAAACCGGTGATTTCCTGGCACCATTCCAGTGGAACTAGCCAGTTTAATAAAGGATGGTTTAGGATTGAGCACTCTTCTTCAAAGGGAACTCCCTCCTGGCAAGTCTCTGAAAATCCAATTAGTGACAACCGTCGGTAATTAGTTATTGAAGATCACATCTATATAAAGCCTGAACGCTCCTGTTCCCACCAGTCTTTGCATGCCACATGAGCTCATACGTACTTTCTCCTGGAGCCTCTACTCACCCAATCCCCAGAAAGTATCTCCATTCAAAACAGCCCCTTTCTATGTCTACATTTCCCAGAAGGCTGTTCTCTTCCCTTGCTACCTTCCACACCATCCATGGATGCTTGCTATTGGTGGGTGCCATGACAGCACCACTCTCCTGGTGCACTGGCCTCTGTTGGTGATAGTCATCGACATCCATGGGATAATCTTCTGCCTGGTCTCTGGCCTTCCCCCACACGGAAGACCCAACTCGCTTCCAGGGCTGAGCATGCTCCAAGCTTCCTCTAGCCTCAAAGTCTACTACCCCCTTCCAAGTCCCCACCCTCTCAACCCCAAAGAAGAAAAAAAAGGCCTTCCTGCAGTCCTTCTCTCAACAAGCTCAAGCCACTTTGTATGTCTTACCCCGGGGCTAGCCCATTCCCAATATTTTAACTGACAATTTTCAAATACATTCCTTTTAGAGAAAAAAAATCTCTACTCACAGGCTGGGGTCTGGATTTAGAGCCACATAATTAAAACAGAATGATGTTTCCAAAGCCCAGCTTGTTGGGTCTTAAAAATCTGCCATTGGCAATGTGCAAAGTCTAGTGCAGTTTGCATTGTTTTTTGGCTCAGCTTCTTTTTTGCATTATTTCTTCTATCTATGAAGTAAAGAACTCAGACCTGTACAATTCCCTTGCTGGTTTGGTCTTTGCTTCCAGGCTTTGTAAAGAAATAAACAAATAAGAAAACACCTCAAAGAGGGAAGTGATTGACTCGTGCAACTCAGAAGTCCTGGATGGAGCTCCGTTGGGATGCCATGCACTCACGCATTGCCATGTGGTATTCACTCTTCCTCTTTCTCTGGGTCATGCTGCTCCCTTACTTTAGAAAGCATTCGTCCAAGTAGTGGGAAGGTTGAACGTTTAATGGCTGCAGACGAGTCTAGGCCAGTTGTCATCTCATCCAAGTTTAGCAACCCATTGGAAGAGAACAGAAAGAACTCTGATCCGCCATGGGTCACTCGCCCAGCCCTGGCCAATGGTCACAGTGCAGGGGATAGAGGCAGCTCCACCAGAACCAGATGGAGTGACAGAGGAGGCCAAAGGGGAGGAGGTGCTATTCCAAGAAGAAGAAGGTAGGCATAGCGGCAACAAATGGAAACAAAAGAGTAGGGCTAAGTACAAATTTAGGAACATGGAAGAAAATTTTCTACTTCTTCAAAAGTGGTTTACTAAACCCTCCAATTTGCGTTACTAAACAGAACTCTTAATATCTTAGTCTGATGAACTGCATTTACGTAACTTCACCGAATTAAAGACCATCTTGGTAGACATTTGCCTCCTACTTTAAGAAGTTCTGAAGGCCCCACTGGAGTCCTGCCTCTTAAACAAAGAAAGGATCTTCTCCAAGTTAAATGCTAGTCTCCTTATAAGACAGAAATTGCTTTCGACTCTCTAAATTGGAGGTTTTCTGGGTTTGTAACTATCAGACCTACTGGAAACCCTGTTACACACATGGTGTTATTTAGTCATTAAAGCGTGGATTTTAAACTGAGACAGATCTGAATCCCCTCTACCACCTTCTACATGCATGACTTTGAGCAAATTCTCACGCTCTCAGTTTCCTTGTCAATAAACAGAGATAATAATTCCTCTCCAATAGATTATCAGATTAAATTAGATAATGCTTTTGAGATGACGGTCCTAGGTTCATCGTGGCGTAAGTGCTCTATCTATGGTGGCTATTTATAATGGTAATAGCATAGAAGTTTTAGAATCAATTCATTCAACTTTTGCTTTGATTCAAACTGATTCTATAGAACTTATCAGGAAGTGAAGGCTCCAAGTAAGTGGTCACTTGGATCGTCTAATCATTCGACTGGCTTAAAAAAAAAAAAAAAAAGAAAACTGATAGTGACATCAGTTTTTAGACACATTCCATCATTTATGAAGATGGGGTGTTCACAATGGGATTTTGGAATACATAAACAAGGAGCCACAGAACAAAAGAGAGTGCAAAGGCTGAGAAGGAGTGTGTAGATTCAGGGACGGGAAAGTATCTCTTGTGGAGTCCTAATTCTAAAGGCAGGGCATTCTCACACTGACCCCTCTTTTATAAACTCAGACTAAAGACCTCACAGTATGTGGAAATATCAGTTCCACCGGCTAGAAGATTTGGAGCTCAGATAACATTCATTATGCAATTGACCCTAAACATATACGTGGATCTGGGTCAAACCCAGGAAAAGCAGAAACCTACCGCAGGAAGACTCCACTGAGATGGATCCTTCCTAACGAAAACAAAGGCACTGAAAATGTAAGACTTTTTAGGAACTTTGATATCCCTGAAAAGGAACAATTTAAATTGAGCATCGTAAGAAACGGCTCCCTGGGTCCCGGTCTTAGAAAACTTTTAGGTTTCAAATAATTACAGTCTGGAGAATTAAGAGTTTAGTGTTATTAGGAACATTGAGACGATATATTACAGTCCAAGAGTTGGAAGAAAGTGTGTAGAAACTTCAGTAATAAAATCACTGAGGTCCAGTAGATTCTTTCCATGAAAGAGTGACGTTCCATACTGAGATATGAGCAGGGTGGTTAAGAGAAGGGCCAGATGGGGAGAGGAGGGAATTAATTAGAGAAAGAGAGGGAGAGAGGAGAGAAAGAGAGGAAGAAGGGAATGAGCAGATGAGAACTGAGAACGTTCTACCTTAGAAAGGAGAAAGGAGAGAGGCTGCAGAAAGTCTTCTAAACCACTAGCAAATTAAAATATCTTTTAGTATTTCAGAGGAAAGACTAAAGTATTTTTTTATTTTTTATTTTCTTTTATTCTTTTTTTATAAAATGAAAAAAAATTTTATTTCATTTTTTATTTTTTTGTATAAAATATTATGAGGGTTTCCAGATAAAATGCAGTATGTCTGATTAAATTGGAATTTCAGATAAACAGCAAAAATTTTTTAATTAAATTTTATTAAATATTAAGTTATAATTTTATATATTTATAGGGTACAAAGTGATATTATGCTATATATACACAAAGTGGATTGATTGAAGCAAGCTAATTAATATATCCATCACCTCGAATACTTATCATTTATTCTTCCTAACTGAAACGTTGCACCCTTTGACCAACACCCTGGCCTCTGGTAACCACTATTCTGCTCTCTGCTTCTATGTGTTCAATATTCTTTGCATTCACATACAAGAGAACATATGATATAACAACTTTTTAGTGTAGTAGTCCCAAACATTGCATGGGACATGCTTATACTAAAAAATTATTCATTGTTGATGTGAAATTCAAATTTTACTGAACATCTGTATTTTTATTTGTTAAGCCTGGCAAGTCTATATATTCCAAAATCATCAGTGTATGAAAAGATGATCAATGATTATTGTAGCCAGAAAAATGCAGGAAAGAAAGCATCAGAGAGGTTTGTTTTGACAATTAAAGAACCAAAAAACCCTTTTTATTTTTCTTGGTTTTGTGATATTTATATTATTGAAATAGCATTTGTCAGTTTTGTTTTATAATAAACACTCACATTTATACTTATAAATTTTTCTTTAAGTAGGCTGATAAAATGGGATCTCTCCCTGCTCTTCCCTCTGCCTACAAAAGATACAAAAATGTACCAGGACTCCCAGGAATGGAATAGGAAGGACAGCCAAAAAGCAGTAATAAGCTAATGCTGGCCAAATACATTAAGGGAAGTAAGAAGGTGTTTTACAACTGTACCAGGGAAAAGAAATATTTGAGCATATGTAGAGCCATTAACAAATAAGGGAAGGAGTGAAATTAATAATGACTCTAAAACAGCTGAGATAATGAACTCCTTTTTCAACTCTGTCTTTGGCAAGATAAATAAGGAAATGGAATTTGCAGAATTAGGAAGTAATGAAGACCTTGTGAAAATAGCTATTAATATATGCTCGGTAAAACATGCTTAGAAAATCTGAATAAATCAGGGTGACTGGGAAAATATGCTCCTGGGGTCCAGAGGTGAGCACATAATGAAGTTACTAAACCACAGACCATTGTTTTCAAGAATTGTGAGAGATAAAAGAGGAAATTGAGAACAAATAGAGGGAAATGGGAGAAAGTAAATATAAATGGATTCAAGAAAAGAATGTGAAAAGCATTCCTTTTAGCAATTATAATGGACATTTGAATTATTTAGTGACTCAAAAGAACAGAATACTTATTAAAGAAACACTATAAAAATATTTATTAAATGTCACAAGATTCCAAGATTGGACAAGATCCAATTATTTGTGTGTACAATAAGGAGGCTGTCAGATAAAGGACATATAATAATAAAATAGACATGTATAATATTCTAAATCATGAACATTTTTACTCTAAATTATTTTTAATTGTCTAGAGATAAGGACTATCATTATTTAATTAAAATGCACTGAAGTCATACATAAGAATACTAAATTGCAGTGCTGAACAAAAAATAATGTAATACCGTAGAAGCCAATTGCGTAGGAGCTATTGTAATTGCTAGACACAGTCTTAACCTTTCTTACAGAGATTCTCAAAAGGAGGATAAAAATGATCTAAAATTGATTACTGCCTCTTTACTAGCAAGACAGTTAAACACAGACCTCATGAAAGCGAGGGGTCATGGAACTGGAAGGTACCTCATGTAAGATAGACACAATAATTATTCATAAGGCAACTAATAAAATTTAGAAAATGACAAATCAATGAAGACCTGCAATCGTCCAGTTCATTCATTTTATAGAAGGGAAAGTTGAGGCCCAGAGAGACAAAACAACTTGCCCGAGGTAGTGAGAGGCAAAGTCAGGATTGGAAACTAGATCCCTTTGATTTTGTTTTTAATGATCATTTCCTTTATATTTCGTCATAATCTTCATGAGGACAAAAACTGAGCTTGCTTTAAACCACTATTCCCCCAGTGCCAGGCATACACATACTTAATACGTGCTAAGGATTTAATGAGGCATGTGTATGACGCCACCACTATTCACCTCTTCTTTCCCTTAGTAAGTTTCTCTCCATCTCCTCCTTTGGTTCTTAACGTCCAATAATAAGCAAGGGGTCTTGGCAAAGCTGAGCTGGCACAAGCAAAGGGCCACTTAATTCAATCTTGAAAATGATGTTAAGACCATTAAATGCAACAGCGGCATTAAACCACAGACAAAGACGTTAGATTTAGTGCAAAATTTTTGCACTTAAAACACTTGTGGTTCATTTTTGTGATAGTTCTTTCAGGAATGTGTGGGTTTATATGTATCCAGAGGGAAGTGATCTTCAGAAAATTGAGATTTCTTGACTTCTTGAGTAATATCCCAAAAGTACAAGCAACCAAAGTAAAACTGGACAAATGAGATCACACCAAGCTAAATAGCTACGGCACAGCTAAGGAAGCAATCAACAAAGGGAAGAGACAATTGTCCCTAGAGAATGGGAGAAAATATTTGCAAATTACCCATCTGACAAGAGTATCTAGAATGCATAAGGAGATCCAACAATGTGATAGGAAAAAATCAAATAATCTAATTTAAAAATGAACAAAAGATCTGAATAGACATTTCTCAAAAATAAGACATGCAAATGGCCAAAGGCATATGAAAAAATGCTCAACAACATTAGTTATCAGAGAAATGCAAATCAAAACTACAATGAGATATCTCATCCCAGTTAAAATGGCTTTTATCAAAATGATAGGCAAGAACGAATGCTGGTGAGGATGTAGAGAAAGGGGAATCCTCATACATTGTTGGTAGGACTATAAATTAGTGCAACCACTATGAAGAACAGTGAGGCTGCCCCTCAAAAAGCTAAAAGTAGAGCTACCATATGACCCAGCAACTGCACTGCTAGGTATATAGCAAAAGAAAGGGGGGGGGCCGGGCGCGGTGGCTCACGCCTGTAATCCTAGCACTCTGGGAGGCCGAGGCGGGGAGGATCGCTCAAGGCCGGGAGTTCGAAACCAGCCCAAGAAAGAGTGAGACCCCCATCTCTACTAAAAATAGAAAGAAATTAATTGGACAACTAAAAATATAGAGAAATAATGAGCCATGAGCCGGGCATGGTGGCGCATGCCTGTAGTCCCAGCTACTCGGGAGGCTAAGGCAGGAGGATCGCTTGAGCCCAGGAGTTTGAGGTTGCTGTGAGCAAGGCTGACGCCATGGCACTCACTGTAGCCTGGGCAACACAGCGACACTCTGTCTCCAAAAAAAAAAGAAAGAAAGAAAGGGGGATTCAATATATCAAAAATATATCCACACTCCCATATTTATCGCAGCACTATTCACAATAGCCAAGATTTGGAATCAACCTAAGGGTCCATTCACAGACGAATGGGTAAAGAAATCGTGGTACATATACACAACAGAATATTATATGGCCATGAAAGAATGAAACCCTGCCATTTGCGACAACAACATGTACAGAACTGGAGAATATTAGGTTAAGTGAAATAAGCCAAGCACAGAAAGACAAGTCTCGCATGTTCTCACTCACATGTGGGGGCTAAATATTAAAACAAATTGATCTCACGGAGACCAAGAGTGGAATGATGGTTACGAGAGGCTGAGAAGGGTGGCAGGGAACAAGGGAATAAAGTAGGGATAGCTAATGGGTACAAAAATATAGTTAGATAGAATGAACAACACTTGATAGCACAACAAAGCGACTATAATCAACAATACATTAGGGTATACTGTAAAATAGCTAAAAGGGTGGAACTGGATTGTTCCTAACACCAAGAAATAATAAATGCCTGATGTGATGGATACCCCAGTTACCCTGATTTGATTAACACACATTGTAGACGTGTATCAACACATCACATGTATCCTATAAATATACACAACTATTATGTGCCCATGATAATTAAAAAGTTAAACATTGAAAAAATAATGAAGGGGTTACTCTTGAGCACCTTGATGTATGGAGGCCCTAATTATGCCAGCCTGGAAAAGATTTCTCTTCACCGTGAATAAGAAATCACTTGTTTCTGGGAAAGACTACACATAAAAGAATGACAGCAGAAGAAACGGGAATGACTCACGGCTGCACCACCAGGCTGGGATGAAGGCTCAAAGATGACCTTAAATCCAGAATGGCTAAGCAGGAAGCACAACTCCAGAAGCAGGAGAGACCGAAAACTACGCTTGTCTAATGCAGTTCTAATTGCTACCAGTTCTCAGAGGCCAGCTCATCTCGGCCAAGTATGTTTGGAAGGGGAGTCCTTTGTGAAGGCCTATTGTGACTTTTTTTAACATCGAGATTCTACGCTTCTTGACTGTAGATAGACACAAGGTCTTATTCCTCCTCCTGTCATTTGGAGGCATGAAAACACCAAAATTCATGTTTCAATACTCATAATTAACTCAGATATGTTTCTTTACTTATTTTTCCCCAAAATTATTGTGGCACGTGTGTTCCTCTTGAATATGCAATCTTTTCACTCTTGGAAAACCAGAACACCAAGTCACTTTGCATTAATTCTCAGTATTGTATTAAGGAAAGAGTCTTGCTTGCTGACTTAGACGCTAATTACAGAAAAATGCAGAGACAGGGTTCTTGGAGACCCAAAGAGATCAAAGCCGGGTTCAGACGTGTTTCTGAAAAAGCAGATGCATAAATTTCATTTTGTCATGGAGGAAATTCGGCCTTCTTTTCACTCACGGTTTTTAGCTCAAATTTAAGATTCATCTTCCTTCGACAGGACTGTTTCAACACATCCTTTTTCGACAATAACTCAAGCAGGCAAAAAGGTTTCATTACTCACTAAAACGGGCCAAACTGAGCAATTGTTTTGGCTGTGACTTTTTAAGGAAACACAGTTTAGAAAGTCACCCCAAGCAATGTCAGTCTGAAGGTTCAGCATTTATTAAGCTCCGACTGACTACATGCGAGTGTCACGCTGAGCAAAGTGACTGCAGAGATATAGAATGCATTCTTTTAGGGGAATTTTAAGACTTATGATCAGCAGAAGGCAGAGGCACATTCGCAAGTACCACAAGCCAAATTAACTAAAGTCAATGTAAGTCAGTAAACAAAGATCATGAGAATGTCTATTAAAAAAAAAAACCCTAGGCCTTATCTAAAGGCGTGAAAACATTCAGGGCAATGAAGGGTCCTGTTTTGCTCTGGTGATGTAATCCTATTTGTGTTAGTGAGCTGGGGTCTGATATCCCATTTTAAGGGGGCTGTAGACAAACTGGAGTACCTTGAAATGAAAGCAAAAGGACAGCGGGGAAACCAACAGATCATGTCCCGAAATGTGGCTCCAGGAACTGAGGACTGTCAGCCCCGGGGGGAAATGGGCATGAAGTGGGACAAGACAGCTGTCTCCCAGGAACTGAAGGACTGTCACGTACAGAGGGAGCGTGAAACCTGTGAACCAGGTGTCCTCAAACTACGGCTCGTGGGCCACATGCGGGCCGCCTGGCACATGTATCCGGCTCTCGGGGTGTTTTTGCCGCCGCTGCCTGTCCTGCTTAGCAGCCGACTCGTCCCGGGCCAGCAGTGCACACTCTCCAACGGTCTGAGGGACAGTGAGCTGGTCCTCCCTGTTTAAAAAGTTTGAGGACCCCTGGTGAACTGGTTGCTTGCAGAATGGTTAAAGGAAAGGCTGCACGATCGCTCGTGGATGCTGTTGAAGAGGCGGTTCGTCCAACAGCGAGGCGTGGGCCGGATGGCTCTTTTGAGGCCTCTGAGACTCTGAGTGTTGCACTAGAGGGGTAAGAACATGCAGTGGGAGCGTGGGGGCGGGACGGGTGGATACTGGCCGGGACAGGCTGGGAGGCTCTGGTGCAGCGACAAAGAGAAAGCCCATTGCAAGTGGAAGAAATGGCACTTCACACGACTGGAAACAGATGTTATCCTCGAGAAATGGCAAGACGAGTTGTACAAAGAGTGTGAGCTTTGGAGTTAGATCAACCTGCATGCAAGGCTTGGGTAACTGTCTTTCCATAACTGCATCTTCACCCACGATTGCGGCTAAGAAATTCCACTCTCCCTCGTTCCTGATCCTTCTCCCAGCTCCACACCGGTTCAACAAAGTCCTTACTTAGCACGATAGTTGGCGAACCCCACGTGCACACATACACACACACACACACACACAGAGATCTAGTCAGAATTTTCCAAAACCATCTGTTCTATGCATAGGGTTTCTGCTTAACTTTACGAGGTCAATATGCAGGTATGTCTGCTTTCAGCTGCACGGGAAGATTGAAAACTCAACCACAGAACTCTGCGAACTTTCCCTGGAATTTAGGAAGGCGCTTTCCATGAAATCCCCACATTTTCCCACGCTTTGTTCTTTTCAGCCACTATCACGACAGACTAAGGGGACATGACAACCACAACCCCCCCCCCCCCACAAAAGAGAAACACAAAGGCAGACCAAGTTTGATGATAATCTCGTTAGGTTCACCGCCTGGCAATCTTTACACAGAGCCCTTGTGAGCCAGAGCTCGTTTTCCTGCTGATGGTGGCAGAGGTGGTCCCCGGGCTGTGGGGAATATTTCGGGCAGACAGACAGACAGACACGTGATTCTAACCTCCGCATGCCGGGCTGACTTTTTCCACGGTGCACAGGCTAGCTCGGGACAGAGCAGCCTTTGATCGTCTCGGCTGGGGGGACTCTATTAGCAGTGCTTACTGAAGACTGCCCGCACACGCTGTCGTTCGTCCCCACCCAGCATGTCCCCAACACGAGACGGTGGCACACACGGCCTCCTCTGACTCACGGGGGTGGAGAACTGCGCCTACAAAGGTTTATTTCTTTTTCAAGCCCGGCTCCCTTCGTCATAGTGACCTGCCGGGGGGCCAGTCGCCATCACTTTGTTGTCAAAGGAGCCCCACGCCAAGATCAAAGCAGCTGAGACGATAGAAGGAAAATATTAGGATAACAAAAAAGAAAAAAAAAAGAAGAAGAGAAAAGAAAAGAAGGAACAAAGGAGGCGACAGTAGTCGAGTGGGATGGGATTCTAGCACGGCTCCTGGACATCCACTGCTGCTGATTTATGTCTATTAAACAACTTCGCAGCCCAGCACCGCGTGTACCTAAGACTCATGGGTGGTGTGGCCTTTCTGGGCGTGTTATGCCACTTGTCCCCAAAGAAGAGGCCAGCGAGCTTTCTGGGGGCTCGGCCACAACACGGCTGTCTCTGGGCTCTGGGTACACATTTCCCACTGGGCTCTGTTTGGCCACCGCCTGGCCTCACGGCTGGGCTGATGGCTCGGTGGGAGGCGCCATGCCTGTTCTGCAAAGCAACTCAACAAATTAACTACGAACAAAGTCGCCTGGACAGGACACAGGCCCACACACGCTGTGTCATGCCAAGGAGACGCTGGTCTGCCTGCTGTTTTCGCAGATATGAAAAGCAAAATTCCCGGGACCCACCAAATGGATGGAAGTGCAGCGACGTCTAGAAAAGGAGGCAGGAGACGGAGGTGAGGGGGACAGGACAGCCCCGCAGGCCACCATGAAAACCCCTGGATGTACCCAGGTTAACAGGCCACAAAAGTAGTTTGTGGGTGACAGGAAGGAAAGCTCGTGTTAAGTAAATCCTACCGATCAGCGTAACATTTGCACACCTACAAAGGTGTGTGCAATGGTTTAAAACCAAACAGTGAGAGAGGAGCTATTTGACAGACTGCGTTTACTCCAGGGTTTGTGATTACTGTTTTCTGTACGTGATCTCGTTGTAATTCATACGATGGTCCAATAAAATATCATACATGTTAAGGTGGGAAGATAGTGCGGGAAACTGAGGCTCAAAAAGAAGTTGGAGGCCGGGCGCAGTGGCTCACACCAGTAATCCCAGCACTCTGGGAGGCCGAGGCGGGAGGATCACTCAAGGGCAGGAGTTCAAGACCAGCCTGAGTAAGAGCAAGACCCCCGTCTCTACAAAAAAAAAAAAAAAATAGAAATTAGGGGGACAACTAAAAATATATAGAAAAATTTAGCCGGGCATGGTGGCGCATGCCTGTAGTCCCAGCTACTTGGGAGGCTGAGGCAGGAGGATCGCTTGAGGCCAGGAGTTTGAGGTTGCTGTGAGCGAGGCTGACGCCACGGCACTCGCTGTAGCCCGGGTGACGGAGTGAGACTCTGTCTCAAAAAAAAAAGAAAAAAAAGCTGGAGAAAAATAGGTGTAAAAGATCACATATTGTATGATTCCACTTATATGAAATATCTAGAATAGGTAAATCCTACAAATGGAGAGCAGATTCATGGTTTGCAGGGGCTGGGGGGGGAAGGGAAGTGGGGAGTGACCGCTTAATGGGTACAGGTTTCCTTTTGGGATGATGAAAATGTTTTGGAACCAGATTAAGATAGAGGTTACACAACATTGTGAATGTACTAAATGTCACTGAACTGCACACAGTAAAATGATTATTACTTTTATGTTACATGAACTTTATCCCAATTTTTAAAAAAAGAATTTAAATAAATTTGTCTGAAAGTCTCCAGCTACTGAGTGGTAGAGGCTACGCTGGAAACCAGGTTTGCCTTAATCAGGCCCAGAACAAAAGATGAATAATCTGCAAACACATTAGGGGTTCCCATACAGAATTTTTTTTTTTTTTTTGAGACAGAGTCTCACTCTGTCGCTCGGGCTAGAGTGAGTGCCGTGGCGTCAGCCTCGCTCACAGCAACCTCCAACTCCTGGGCTCAAGCCATCCTCCTGCCTCAGCCTCCCCAGTAGCTGGGACTACAGGCATGCGCCACCATGCCCGGCGAATTTTTTCTATATATGTTAGTTGGCCAGTTAATTTATTTCTATTTATAGTAGAGACAGGGTCTCACTCTTGCTCAGGCTGGTTTCGAACTCCTGACCTTGAGCAATCCGCCCACCTCGGCCTCCCAGAGTGCTAGGATGACAGGCGTGAGCCACCACGCCCGGCCTTGAATTAGCTGTGTTTCCAAACATACTTGGTTCTCTTTTTGACTCTGGCCCTTGGTACTGTCACTGCTTCCAGATGCCTTCACCCCAGGCCACCAGCCCCAGACTTTTACCTGATGAACTTCCTGCCCTGCAAGACTTCTGCCCCATTGCCATGACCATGCCAGCCACTTGCACATGTTAGCTGTGATGCCGAATTTTGGCCCTGATTTATTTGTGAGGCAAAAGGAGGTTTATCATGATGCCTAAATACAGCCATAGTCCTGACAAGGCGCTTTTATCAAAGAAAGGCGAAGTTGAATGTCCCGATTAGTTAAAATCAAGAAGCAAGTCTTGCAAAAATGTTGTTCATCATGAATATCTCTGGGTGATGGGGGATAATTTTTTATGTGCTTTTTTTGGGGTCATCTTTGTTTTCCAGGTTTTCTATGCCAGATGTAAATAAGCATTCGATTCAGAAAATAAATTCTTAACACTTCCTATCAACTTTAATAAATGTATAGTATATAGAAATATCTTTGATTTTATCATTAACTTTCATCCTTATTGTCTTTTGAGCGTTATTTTCAAACACCATCACTGAAAATAGAAAAGAAAAAAAATGATTTCTCTTTAAGTTAATTTTTAGAACTTCAACAATATGACTGCCTTTATTCACCTTCAAGGTGAAAATATTTATTAATCTGGAATTCATGCAAAATTCTTAGTTTTAGCTGCATGATGGGTTTGAAATCCAACCAGCACTTATAAATTGTTTGTGTGGGTTAAAGATATCCCAAAATCTCAACAAGCCACAAAGAAGGAGAAATTCTCAATGCAAACCCTCCCAAGCTGGGAACTGGCTGTGAGTCTCCTTTTCTGAGGAGTCACTGATGTGTGTTCGCTTTAACCATGGCAAGGCAGAGACAGCCAGTGGCGGCCATTGTTTCCGCCATATTGCTGATGGGGAAACCAAGGTCAGAGGCTTGAATGATGTACTGAAGGCCTGATGGCTGATCGTTCCCAAGTTTAGCAGCATTCCATCCTTCAGAAGTCCTGGTTTCCCAATCACAAACTTACAACATAGCCAACGTGGGGAAGGGGTGTTTATTTTCTAGAAGAACTGAAGCATCCTCCACACACTAATATAGGAGAACCCTAGCCCCCTGCAACTGTTAATGATCTGCCACTTTCTGGTCATCATATTAAGGTGGGCACAGTCAACTTCACTGATACTATGGAACACTCATCTCCTGGAGACCAGGAATGGTTTTCCATGCAGCAACAATGGCAGAAAGTATAGATAAACTGGCTAATCATAGATGTCACTGGACTGTTCGTGGAAAAGCCACACTTAATACTCTGCATACATTCCTGGATTCGGCACAGATAAAATTTTGATTTATGACATTAAACTCTTAAATGAAAAAGCAGTATGTTTTTGTTTGACTTAATTTGAAGCATACTGAAATTGTACTCTATTTCTACGAGGAGTGGGTATCAAGAATGTTCAGGGGACTCAGCCTATTTTTTAAGCTGTCTTTAGAAATGATTAATATTTAAGAGGAATCAATAAAAATTGAATTTGAAAAAAAAATCAATATTTAAGCAAAAGCATTACAAATCACATGACTAACATTGACACCCTTCATATATTAAAAAGGTTTGTTTTTCTGTGGCATGTGGTCAAAGCTAGAGCCGTATGAAGCAAGATTTTAAAGTGGTGATGTATTAGCATGAGCCACGGGGATAAATCATTCTGAAAATCAACCTCAGTCTTTTAAGAGAAAGAAAAACATTGAAATAAATGCCAGCAAATATTAAATCTCACTGTCAAATATATATTAATGTAAGTACATATGGATTTGTGTGTGTGTGTGTGTATATATATTTATATCTATTTCTAGCCATCTTTCTTTCACCCTTTCTTGCTCACAGAGTACAGCTATGTCCCAAAAGCAGACACGGTTATTTAAAAGGGTAAACATAGTTGTATTTCATTTTGGTTGTGATAGATGAAAAGAAAGACAGTATTACTAAATTCAGAAATCACATGCTATGCTCACAACCTCAAAGGATTCTCCAAACAAATATATGCTCTTTATAATTTTATTGTCAGTTCACTTACAGTGTTTTCTATCCTGGTGGTTTAGAGCAGATCATGCATGCATGTCACAGCCTCCTGTGGTCCCTTCAGGCATGACTGTCCCCCACACTGGGCCCCTCTCTGGTTCCCTCCCACCTGGCTTTTCAAAAGCAGCCTGGTCCCACTCCAAGGAGGGGTGCTACCTGAGAAATGTCTTACTGTCCTAGCTACATGTGACCCAAGAAAAACAATGGAAAAAAACATTTCCAGAAGTCTTCTTCTATTTATAATTCTTCTGCTAGACCTCCCATGTAAAGATTGCTTCTATCTTGTCACCCAGATACCTTTCCACTCTCACGTCATTCCACACTTCTCCACGTTCACTCTGTTTTCGCCACACTGGCCTTGACAGACCAAGTCGCAGCAGCTTTCTTAAGGGTTGATCCATCTGCCTGCTCTGTGACATGTGGTTCTAGCCTGGGGTCTGCCAAGAGCACTCAAAACTCAGATTCCTCAAGCATTAGTAATACAGGCCTTACCGTTTCCATACGTGGGTATTTCTGCTAATTAAATGCTATCTCTATTAACAAATGGACTAGGTCTTGACCAAGAACAGTGCTGAAATACACAATTTAAAGAAAATAAAAGATGCTTCTAATATGATAGAGATTTTACCATTATCGAATGGTTATACAGAAAGAATAAAAAGGGATTGGAGCAAATTGCAGTATTATGAATAGAAAATTATATTTGCTCAATGATGCTTTACAAAAAGAATTATAAATTGATATAAGATTCCTTTAAGGTGCTTTCTAGAAGGGGGAGATTATATTTGCATACTTTTTTTTTTTTATTTTGAAGCTAGTTAACTTCTTGCCAAATTTTACACACAGTTGAGTCAATCCAATTTCCCCTTGGGCCATTCAAATGGCTCATTCAAATGGGCTAGTTTTCTAAGAATTTGTAGAACTTGCATAATGTATAATGTAACAAAAACACCCACCTAGCTAGCAAAACCAAATGAATCAAATCTAATGATCTTTTGGATAGCTGACATTATTTTCAACTCAATCTCATATCCATAATTAAATAAAATGCATTTCTATTGTGTGTTGCTCTTCCAGCCGCTATGTTATTACCACATTAGTTTACCCATTAATGCATTAATTAATTCATGCACCCATTAAACATACATTTACTCAGGATCTATTATATGCCTTGTTAAGAAGATATACATTTAAACAGATATAAGTAAAGCAAATGATGAGTAAAATAAGGAGAAGATCTTAGGATATTTTGAGAGTAGAGGGGAAAGATGTTTAATTCACCTTAGCAGGAGAGAGGTCACGAAGCCATGAAAAGGGAAGACATTTGATGTCAAAAGTTGACTATGTAAGAGGGTCAGAGGTAGCACTAGCAGGTGCATAGACGTGACACTCAGCATGCTGTGTGTGCTAGAGCAGTTTTTTTGTTATCAGATCACCAGTTTCTAGGCCAGGTAGTGCAGGAGTGAGGCTAGAATGACAAGCCAGGTCCTCAGCACCAAAGACTTCTTTGCCATTCCAGTGGACTTGGATTCTACCCTACAGATGATGCAAAGTCATTGAAAGGGCTTTAATTAAGGGAGCATCACGGTCAGATTTAAACTATGGATTATTCCCTATAGTGCCCGGGTAGAGAAATGGGATTTGAGGCAGACAAAACTAGAGCAGGAAAGTGATTCCAAAATTGTCATAGTGACCCAGTTAGAGATATAAGAGGAGTCAGAAACTGGACAGAGGGGACAGGGTTGAAGAGTTGGGGTAGATTCAACAAATATTGAAGCTATAAAATTTACAAAATGTAGTTGAGTATTGAGAAATGGGTGTTGGAACTGGAGGCTGAGGGAAAGGGCAGAGTCAAGAACAATAGGTTTATAACATGGGTGACTGTTTATGTCACTCAAATAGGAAAACAGAGAATCCACAATAGCTGTCTTAGTCCGTGCAGGCTGCTTATAACATAACATGATGGATTGGGTGGCTTAAACAACAAACATTTATTTCTGACAGTTCTGGAGGCTGGAAGTTGGAGATCAGAGTGCCAGCATGGTTGGGTTCTTGGTGAAGGCCCTCTTCCTTCCTGGATTATAGATAGCTATCTTCTCATTGTATCTTCGTGTGTGTGTGTGTGTGTGTGTGTGAGAGAGAGAGAGAGAGAGAGGGAGAGAGAGAGAGAGAGAGAGAGAGAGAGAGAGAGAGAGAGAGAGAGGGAGGGAGGGAGGGAGGGAGGGAGAGAGAGAAGGAGAAGGAAGTTCTCTCCTGTCTCTTCTTCATCCCATTCATGAGGGGTCTACCCTCATGAATTAATTAGGCCCCACAGGCCCCACCTCCAAACTCTATCACCTTGGAGATTAGACTTCAACATGCAAATTTTGGGGGGGACACAAACATTCAGTCCATTAGCAATGAAAGACAGGTTTAGGGAGACCATGTTCTTTTTGATCATTAACCATGTTTGAATTTTGAACATTATCAATTTGAGTTACATAAAGAGTATCTGTCCACCAGAAAGCAGCTGACTATAGGAACTTGAAGCAGCAGAAAATCTACAGATAAAATTGTAGAAAAGATCAATTTTTCAATTAAAATTTTACATGAATTTGTTAAACATTTACTTATACAGTCTTATAAGAATTTGTTGATTATCTAAAGAATTTGTCAGATAGTGAGTAGGAATAGCTATTCTTATATCAGATAAATTGACAATAGTAAAAAAAAGACAAAGATGGTCATTTCATAATGAAGGGGTCACTTCTACAGGCAGATATGACAATCCTAAATACAAATGTACCTAACACCAGAGCTCCCAGATTCATAAAACAATCACTACTGAACATACTTTCTTCTCATCAGCACATGGGACTTTTTCCAAGACTGATCATATCTTAGGCCACAAAAGAAGTCTCAGCAAATTCAAAAAGTCAAAATCATCCAATACACCTTCTCAAAGCAGAGTGGAATAAAACTAGAAATGAATTCCAAGAGAAATACTCAAATCTTCACAAAGGCATGGATATTAACCAACCTGCTGCTGAAGGATCCGTGGGTCTATGAGGAAATTAAAATGGAAATCAAAAGATTCCTCAAATTGAACAACAAAGAAGACACAAGCTTTCAAAATATATAGGGTTTAGCAAAAAGTAGTCCTAAGGGGAAAGCTCATAGCCTTAAAAGCCTACGTCAAAAAGATGGAGATCACAAATTAACAACCTAATGTCACACCTCAAGGAACTAGGAAGAGAAGAGCAAACCAAACCCACACCCAGTAGAAGAAAAGAAATAACAAAGCTCAGAAGCTCAGAGCAGAACTAACTGAAATGGAAACAAACAAATAAAAAAATACAAAGGATCAATGAAACAAAAAGTTGGTTCTTTGAAAAGATCAACAAAACTGACACACTACTCGCCACATTAACCTGAAATAGAAGAGAAAGAACTCAAATAAGCTCAATCAGAAATGAAAAAGGAGACATTACAACGGATACCACGGAAATACAAAACATCATTCGTGAGAACTACCAAAACCTCTACGCACACAAACTAGAAAACATGCAGGAAATGGATGAATTCTTGGAAACATACAACCTCCCCAGCCTAAATCAGGAAGAAACAGAAAACCCGAACGGATCAATAATGAGCAGCAAGACTGAAGCAGTAATAAAAAAAAAATCTACCGACAAAAAAAAAGCTCCAGCCCAGATGGATTTGCGGCTGAATCCTACCAGACCTACAAAGAAGAACTAGTATCTGTCCTATAGAAATTATTCCATAACAGAGTCAATTCTCACTCTGATATCCATCACAGTGGATTAGCTTTGCCTATTCCTGAATTCGATATAAGTGGAATCATACAGTATGTTCTCTTATGTGGTCCGGCTTTTGTCATTCAACATACGTCTGTGGGATTCATCCATGGCGTGTGTATTAGTAGTTTGTTCTTTTTATTCTTGATTCCATTGTATGAATCTATCACAGTTTGTTTATTCAACTGATTAATGTACATTTAAGTTGTTTCCAGTCCTTTACTATTATAGCTAAGGCTGCTCTAAACACTATGCAAGTATAAACAGACATAAAATGTTTGTTTTCAATGGTAAATATTTAGGACAGATTTGCTGGATTATAGGGTAAGCATATGTTTAACTTTATAAGAAACCGTCACACGTTTTCCAAAGTGTTTGTACTGTCTTTCGCTCTTACCAGCAATGTATGAGAAGTTCCTCTTGTGTTTTTTTTTTTCCTTCAATTGCTTCTAAGATTTTCTCTTTATTTTTGGTTTTTAATAATTTGATTATTATATCTCTTAATATGGTTTTCTTGATAATTATCCTGTGTAAGTTCTGTTGAGTTTATTTGGATTTATTTACTTTCATCATATTTGGAAAACTTCCAGCCGCTATTTCTTCCAGTAATGTTTTTCCCATTTTTCTCTTTCTTTTCTGGGACTCACAGCTTATAACACCATGGAAAAAGTTAACCTACTGTTAGCAGTGCATGGAACTATATTCCTTATTCCAAAACTTCTCAGGTCTCCTGATCTAGAAAGCCCATGCGGACTAACAAATAAGTAAATAAATTCGGTCTTTCCATCACATAGCATGCCATGTTGTTTTTCTTAAATTAAAAATAAGTAAATTTTAAGGTATCTGCTAGCAACAAATGGTATATAATACAGATACCATCAAGTACTGGTCAAGTGTGAATTTGTCTCCCACTTACAGATTGGGTCTGACCTCCAGAAGGTGAATTATGAGTGACTTTGGGCCAGCAAGGAGTGACATAGCCTGTGTCAGGTCCATTGTTCAGTGGAGTCAATGGTATTACTGAAATGTGGGTACCAATACCATTGTATTGGAGTTGATGCTGTTATGCTGATGTTGGCATCCTTCTGTTGGCACCAAGCCTGTTGGCCTAGCTCCTCTATGGGCTATCCTTACTGCATCGAAAGGATTTATTCAATGCATGTTTCAGTGTCACTTCTCTGCGGGACTTGCTTTGCAACATCTGCAAATATGTCATAAACAGTGGCAGCCAAAGACCCAGATAGTGAAATAAACTTTCAATAAGCATGTGGGGATGAAAATATATTTATTGCAAAGAAGTGATTGAATAAAAAATTGTGGAAAGGAACGGGGTCAAAGAAAATTTTCTACTCCTTCGATAAGCCCAGAAAGTCTTCCCTGAAGTAGAAAGATCTCAGAAGCCCTAAGGAAAAAACAGTTAGTGTACAAAGCATATGATTCCTAAGGAGCTTACAAGCGTGATGATTCAAAGGTTGTATTGAACAAAATGTGTGCAAGTGATATGAAAGAGAAACTACGTGATCCACGGAAAATGGGGAACAAAGTCCATTCTTAAGTGATCACCCCAACAGACTAAAAGATCCCAATGATACTTCCACTAGACACATAAGTCCTCATTACTTTGTCATGAGTGACCGGCTGGTGAGACTAGATTTAAGTTAATTTTAGACATAAAATGCCACGGTTGGATCCACTTCCGCATAGGGAACTTCCTTGCCTCCAGCTCTTCAATCTTTACCCCATGTCATGTCATGCCCATAGCTTTCGGCACTCAGGACAGTCCCCTGCACTGCTTATGCCAACTCTCTCCTTGCTACAAGCTTTGCTCCCGCTATTTCACAGGCAAGAAAACCAAAGTAGTCAACTACTTTGTCCAGAGAGCTCTGGTTTAATTTAAAGAACACAGAAGCATAGCAAAATGGGAAGGATTTAGGAATAAATCTAATGAAACAGGTAAAGGATCTACCTATGAAAAACTGCAAACATGAAAATATATTCAACATCGTTATTCATTAGGGAAATTCAAATTAAAAACCACGATTAGTAGATACTAGGACACAGCTTCTAGAATGCCCAGCATCAAACAGATGGACTATTACATGTTAGCACATGGAGCGACTAGAATGTTCCTCCATGGCTGACAGGAATGGAAAACTGCCCCACCACTCTGGAAAATAATCAGGCAGATTCTTAAAAAGTCACCATATGTTTACCACACGACCCAGCAATTCTACTCTTTGGTGTTCACCCAAGGGAAATGAAAACATACGTCTAAGCAATGACTTTTACACAAATGCCTATGGGAGCCATATTCAAAACAGTCCCAAACTGGAAACCATCCAAATATGCATGAACAGGTGAATATGTATAAGCAAATTATTATATACCCATAAAATGAATACTACCCAGTAATTATGAGGAATGGATTGCTAATACAAACATCTCAAAATCATTATGACGAACAAGAAGAAAAAGAAAAACAGACACAAGTGTGCATAATGTATTGTTAATACATCATGTATACGTAATGTTCCATTTTTGTGAGATTGCAGAAAATATAAATTTAATCTGCAGTGGCAAAGAGCAGACCATTGGGTGCCTGGGGCTGGGTTTTCCAGTTAGGGGATGCATGGATGAGGTTCAAGAATGATCGAAATATTCTGTATCAAGACTGGTAGTGGCTACGTGGAATGGCCATTTGTCAAAACGCATCAAATGTGTATTCACAATGGCTGCATTTTATTGTATATAGACTATATCTTTTATAACCTTATAGCTTTAAATTTTATTTTAAACCCCAGGAAAGTCCTTTCTGTGTGTTTCTTTTGCACTTAAAAGAAAAAAGAAAAACATCAGGAAAGATTGAAGGATGAACCAAAACTTCCCACTCAACTTGCCTTTGCCACTAAGCACTAACCAGGACATTTTTTTTTTTTTTTAAGAATCAGAGAAACTATTTTTAAATGGTTATATCTGTCCCATCTAGGCTCGCAGGAAAAATGCGCGATTAGAGTGAGAAACTTCGTAAATGTAACCTAGGCCCAGGAAAGAAGCAAATTGTTTGTATGATAAGGCCAAAGCTTTTCTTTTGGAATGAGTAACATTATAAACTTCAGTATTCTTTTTTTTTTTTTTGAGACAGAGTCTCACTGTGTCGCCCAGGCTAGAGTGAGTGCCGTGGCATCAGCCTAGCTCACAGCAACCTCCAACTCCTGGGCTCAAGCAATCCTCCTGCCTCAGCCTCCCGAGTAGCTGGGACTACAGGCATGCGCCACCATGCCCGGCTAATTTTTTCTATATATATTAGCTGGCCAATTAATTTCTTTCTATTTATAGTAGAGACGGGGTCTCGCTCTTGCCCAGGCTGGTTTCGAACTCCTGACCTCGAGCAATCCGCCTGCCTTGGCCTCCCAGAGTGCTAGGATTACAGGTGTGAGCCACCACGCCTGGCTGAACTTTAGTATTCTTGAGACGAAGTGGTCTTGAGAAGAAAATCCGTTTTTTTGTGGCAGGAGAAATATATTTGCTC
>VSMD01008571.1:0-19710 GCA_008750895.1 Mirza zaza | reverse complement strand
CTTTATTGCCCAGGCTAGAGTGAGTGCCATGGCGTCAGCCTAGCTCACAGCAACCTCAAACTCCTGGGCTCAAGCAATCCTGCTGCCTCAGCCTCCCGAGTAGCTGGGACTACAGGCATGTGCCACCATGCCCGGCTAATTTTTTCTATATATATTAGTTGGCCAATTAATTTATTTCTATTTATAGTAGAGATGGGGTCTCACTCTTGCTCAGGCTGGTCTTGAACTCCTGAGCTCAAATGATCCGCCCACCTTGGCCTCCCAGAGAGCTAGGATTACAGGCTTGAGCCACCGCGCCCGGCCTTAAAACTTGAGTGTACTTTTAAAATTGTTTTGTAAGTATCAGTAAATTAATACATGTTAATTATAAGACATTCAAATAATATAAAAGTGTAAAGTAAAAAAACTCAAAATTTTATTGTTTTTTCTCCTCCCTTAACCTCAGGAACCACTGTTAACAATTTATTATATGTGTAGCCAGACTTTTTTTTTAATGCACATATAATTATGTATATATCTAGTACCTGATTTATTTTACATAAGTGAAACCATATTTTATGTAAACTATGCATAAATACTTTTTCATTCAGTAATCTTCGGTTTTTTTTTTTTTGGTTTTTTTTTTTGAGACAGAGTCTTGTTTTGTTGCCCAGGCTAGAGTGAGTGCCGTGGCATCAGCCTAGCTCGCAGCAACCTCAAACTCCTGGGCTCAAGCAATCCTACTGCCTCAACCTCCCCAGTAGCTGGGACTATAGGCACACGCCACCATGCCTGGCTAATTTTTTCTCTATATATTAGTTAGCCAGTTAATAATTAGCCAGTTAATTTCTTTGTATTTATATTAGAGACGGGTCTCACTCTTGCTCAGGCTGGTTTTGAACTCCTGACCCCAAGCAATCCTCCCACCTTGGCCTCCCAGAGTACTAGGATTATAGGCGTGAACCACCGTGCCGGGCCCATTCAGTAATCTTTATGAAACTTTGCTATTATATTTTATCTGTTGCTTCTTTTAAATGCATTTTATGGTATTTTTTAAAAACACAACTTTTTATTTTAGAGCAGTTTTAGGTTCACAGCAAAACTGAGTAGAAAGTACAGAGTTCCCATACACCTCCTGCCTCAACACATGTGAAGCCTCTTTCACTATCAACATCCCCCACCAGAGTGGTAGAATTATTAAAATTGAACCTACATTAGCACCCAAAGTCCATCATTTACACAGGGTTCATTCCTGATATTATACGTTCTATGGATTTTGTCAAATGTATTATGACATGTGTCTACTATTCAGTATCATAACAATAGTTTTATTGCCTTAAAAATTCTCTCTTATTTGACTCTCTCTTCCCCCTGACAACCACTGACTAATCTTTTCACTGTCTCCATAGTTTTGCCTTTTCCAGAATATCATATGGTTGTTTCATATATTATGGACACTAGTTTTCAATTCATTTAGGCAAATACCAAGAAACACAATGGCCAGATCATATGGTAAGAGTATGTTTAGTTTTGTAAGAAGCTGCCCAATTGTCTTTCAAAATGGTTGTACCATTTTATATTCCCATCAGTAATGAATGAGAATTCTTGATATTCCACATCTCCACCAGCTTTCTGTGGTACGTGTTTTGGATTTTAGCTGTACTAAAAGGTGTCTAGTGGTATCTTACTGTTTAATTTGCAATTCTCTAATGATGTATGACATTGAGCATCTTCATATGCTTATTTGCCATCTGAATATCTTCTTTGGTGAGTTCTGTGTTCAGACCTCAATGTATATTTTGGATAACAGTCCTCCATCAGATAGATCTTTTGCAAATGTTTTCTTCCACTCTGTGGCTTGTATTCTCTCTTAAAAGTGTCTTTTGCAGAGAAGTTTTAAATTTTAATGAATTTATAAATTCTTTCATGGATCCTGCCTTTGGTATTGTATATACAAATTTATCACCAAAATCAAAGTCATCTAGATTTTTCTCCTATATTTTCTTCTAGGAGTTTCATAGTTTTGCATTTTACATATAGGTTTCTGATCCAGTTTGAGTTAATTTTGTGAGGATGTAAGATCTATGTAATAGATTTTTTTTTTTTTTTTTTTTTGCAGGTGGATGTCCAAATCTCCACCATCATTTGTTGAAAAGATTATCCTTTCTCCATTGTATTCCCTTTTTTCTTGTGTCAAAGATCAGATGACTATATTTTTGTGGGCATAATATTTTATAGAATGGTTATAGGATAATTTCCTTAACAGTTCTCTCATTGAAGGGCATGTAGGCTATTTCCAATCATATTCCATTTCTCCTGGTTTCCACCCTGCCTCACTGGCTGCTTGTACTCCCTCTTCTAATGTTATAATTCCTCAGGAATTCAGAGGACCATCTCTCTTTTTTTTCCATTGGTTACCTCTCATCTAATTCCATGGACTCAAGAAATATTTGTATGATAGCTGTCTGTCTAAAATTTATGTCTGTCTAAACCTCTTCTGTGAGCTTCAGTTTCACATAGCCATCTCTCTCATTGATAACTTGTTTTGGCTATCTTAGTCATATCAAACTTACCATGTTTGAAATTGTACTGCTGAAAGATATTCTTGCAGTCTTTCTCAGATCGGTAAATGGTCCCACCACCCATTCACGGCTCCATACAGAAACATGGTAATTCTCTCAATTGCACTTTCTCAAAAATATCCTCTGCCTATTCCAGTCTAATGCATCATTAAATCTTGTAAATTCTATCTGCATGATATATGTCATATTTGTCCTTTCCATTTCCACTCCACCATCCAAGGTAAGGCCACTATCATTTCTTGATTAGATCACTGCAATATACCTCTAATTGATCTTTTACGTTTTGTCTTAATCCCCTCTAATCTATTTTAGATAGCTGCCAGAGGAATTTTTTTAAAACAATAATTCATTCCCCCTTTTAAACCCTTCATGTATTTTACTTAGAATAAAATGCAGATTCTTTACCATGGTCTTCAAGGCCTTGCATGATCTGGGCTCCTGTTAAATTCCCAATATCATCCCATCGATATATATGTTATGTACTTTTATGCATATGGTTTACTGCGTAACTCCAAGGGGATGCCATTCACACTGGAATCTATATGAATAGTGTTCCCTGGAGATTTTCAATGAACAACCTGCATGGAAATATGGTGTCCTTGTCTGTACACTTTCTTCCTTGTTCTTTAAGCTCCAGATACACTGGCTTCCTTTTATTTCTGTATATGTCATAGTTTGAATATCTTAGGTTAATTATACCACAATTTATTTAAATACTGCCATATTGATAGGCACTTGAGTTGCTTAAAATTACTTTGTTATTACTAACACCGTTGTAATAAACATACTTGATTGTACTTCCTTGTAAACATGTAAGAAAGTTTTTTATGTGTTAACATGAGAAGTGGAATCTCAATGTAATAGTCTATGTGCATTTTTTAGAGTTAACAGATGTCACCAAACTACCCTCAAAGTGTCCACACCAATTTATATTCCAACCAGCAGGGGACGACAATGTACTTATCTATATCCTCAACATTTGAAATTATTAAAATTTTAGGTTTTCAGCAATCATAGATTCAGTTTTATTTTCATTTTCATTTTGCTAATTTACAAGTGAAGTTGAGCTTGAGCTTGTGTGTGAATATTGACCATTTTGGGTTTTCCTGTGAATTTTCTGTTCTTGTTTTTCTACTGGACTTGCAATTTTAAAAAGGTGTTCTGGGTCCCAATCCTTTTCTTACATATTTTTCAAGTATATCCTCTTATCTGTCATTTTTATTTTGACTTTGCTTATGGTATGTTTTGTTATTGAAAAATTTTAATTTTTTGTTAACAAGTCTTGGGTTTTTAACTTATGGTGGTTTACTTGCGTCTTATTTTAAAAGCCTTACTCAATGCATATATATTCTTACATTTTTTTATTTATTATAAATTTTAATTTTTTTATGTGTAGGCTTTTAATTTATGTGGATCTTATTGTGAATGGTTAGAGGAGGAATCAAGCTTTATTTTGCAAGCAGATAGCTGGTATTTTTAAAAAAATTAATGGTTTGTATTTTTTGTCTGTATTTGATATCCATATTACAAATAACGTTTCCTCTACCCTCGAAAGGGAGAGTCCCTTTTGAGAAAGAGTTTGTGGGAAATGTGGAGCAGAATAAAGAGTGTAGATATCAAACACCTATCACACCAAGTTTTGGGGTAGTACCTCTGTGGCTTTACTTCTTTACCTTGGCTGGATTGAACAATCTCAGGGGTGGAAGAGGACAGTTAAGTGCAGAATGATGAGAGGGTCCCCTGTTCCCAGGCAGAGAGGACCTGGAACTGTGTTTCAGGAGGAGGTTTTTGCTGAACCTGTTGTTGATAGTGTGGCTGTGCAAGAGGCGATAATTCTCTGCTTACATACGATAATTCTCTGCTTACATACGAGCTCACCGTAAAACACCTGACCTCCTAGCCAGTGCTTTTCCGAAGAAGTGATGCATATGAAACAACGTAAAACCAAAAATCGAAACAAATGAATTTTGTTGGTAGCTATGGTGTGTGTTTTGAGAGGGTGCTTCATAAATATTTCTTTATATAATGAGAAAGGCTTCAACCCTAATAGCTTATTATTTGATTAAGTAGTCGGTCATAGTCAGCACTGGGACAATTAAATTTTCTAGTAATGATATACATTCAAAATATTGGTGCAAGATATTATTTCAAAAAGAGGTACATTTTTACTTACCATGCTTCAAGTATAAACTAGAACAGGAAAAATGACTAAGTTCTATATGATTCGAATGTTTCTTTTATGGACCAAAAAAAAAAAAAAAAAACCTAGAGATAAATTGAGGTGGACCTACCACCTGCTTAGTCATTGAGATATGTCTAATTATTTCTTGTATGTCTACCAACTCCTGAAAACGATCACTTTGTGGCAAAAATATTCCACTTATATTTTGAAACCATAAATTAATGTTTCCTGATTGGCTGTCTTCTAGAGTTGCTGACCATTGGCAATCCTTTCCGTCCTACCATAGGTAAAGTTTCATACCAACATTTTCACTAGGTTCCCAGGAGTAGAATTAAACAATTTTGATTGCTTTTCAGGGATGTAACAGTAAAACAAGTAAAGAATCTTTGTGGGTGGAAATAAAATATATACATATTAAATGTTGATGCATCCTAGAGAGAAAAATTAAACAGGGAAAGGAGAAAGGTGTGTGTGCATTTGGGGTCAGGAAAGGCCTTACTAGGAAGGTGGTATTTGAATAAATACCTCAAGAATTGAGCCATTTGGATCTTTGAGGAGAGCGAGAATAACAAGTGCAAAGGTTTTCTGGGGTGATAAGGTTCCATGATCGTGGAACATGAAGGAGAGCAGTGTGACTGGAGGGGCATTAAAGAAGGGGAGAGCATTAATAGATAATGTCAGAGAGGTTATGAGCACCAGATCACGTTTTCAAGGGCTGTAAATGGTCTGAGTCTTTGACCTAATGGCAAGCTAACTTATTAGGGTTTTTTGTTTTATTTAGTTTTGTTTTGTTTTGAGACAGAGTCTCACTATGTTGCCCTGGCTAGAGTGCCACAGCATCAGCCTAGCTCACAGCAACCTCCAACTCCTGGGCTCAAGCGATCCTACTGCCTCAGCCTCCCGAGTAGCTGGGACTACAGGCATGCGTCACCATGCCCGGCTAATTTTTTTTCTGTATATTTTTAGTTGGCCAATTAATTTCTTTCTATTTATAGTAGAGATGGGGTCTCGCTGTTGATCAGGCTGGTCTCAAACTCCTGACTTGAGCGATCCTCCTGCCTTGACCTCCCAGAGTGCTAGGATTACAGGCGTGAGCCACCGCACCTGACCTAATGTATGATCTGGAATTTAGTAACTGATAGATAAGCAGAGATCAGTAAGGAATATAGAAGATTTAAACAATACAATCAAGTTTAAAATCATAGACATATAGAACATAACACTAGACCTTCCCAATACAGATTCTTATTAAAAACGTAAAAAATTTACAAATATTTACTACATAGGGGGCCATAAAACAAACCTCAATAAATACCAAAGGGTTAATATTATATATACATTTACAGATTTGCACAGGGCTATGATTCAGAGGAAAAACATGCTAACTCTGCCTGTTCATCAGTAACAGGTAGCACTAGACCTTGTCATGACCAGTTTAATCTGTACCTTTGAGATTTTTGTTTTGGTTTTTTGGTCTATACCATGTTTGCTGAGTCTGAGCTTATTTTTGAGGTGTTTCAAGAGATCATTTAGTCCAATAAAAACAATGGCAGTTAGAGTGTTGAAAGTGCTTATAAGAGTGTAAGGAGAACAGAAAATAATTTCTAATAATTTTTACTTTGAAACAATTTTTTAAAATAGAAACACTGCCATCATAAAAAGAACTCTCTTTCACCTAGACTCTCCAATTGTTCCTATTTTATTGGATTTTCTTCTTTTTGTCTCTGTCTCCCTCTCTTTCTTTGTCTCTCTGTTTCTCTGTGTATCATGTATACTCTATTTATCCTTAGACTTTTCCCCCAAACCTTTTTGCTACAGATGCAATGTCCCATAACTACTAAATATTCCAGTAGATACTTACCCCAAATAAGGATATTCCTTCAAATCAGGAAATCAACATTGGTGTAACACTACAATCCAACTCAGAGGCCTGGTTCAAATTTCATCAACTGGTCAAACTTTTTTGCCCTTTTTGGTTCAGGGTATCCTTTAGGAATGTGTATTACATTCAGTTGTCATGTCTCTTAGGATTCCTTCAATGTGTAATAGTTCTCTATCTTACCTGTTTTCTATATCGTGACAGTTTTTGAGACCTTACATTCTGTAGAATGACCCTCAACTTAGATCCATCTGGTGTTTCTGCATGACCAAATTCGAATCATGTAATCTTTGCAGAAATGATGCTTTGCACATCAAGAGGTACATAGTGTAGACTTATCTCACTACTGGTAATATTAACCTTGATTATCTGCTCATATTTGTGTTTGCCAGGTTTCTTCACTTTAAATTCTCCATTTTTCCCTTTGTAATTAATTTGTATTTCATGTGAAAGTGATCCAAGATTACATCAATATCCTGATCCTCAGCTAACCCCCACCCACCAGAAGCATTAAGCTTCATTGATAGATGCTCGCCACAATTGATTCTTTATGTACAACATGACTTTTACATTTATTAGTTGAATTCCACTAATAAATAAGTGTATGGAAGATCTTTGCTTTATTTTCTTCCTCCTTCCTTTCCTTCCTCCCTCCCTCTTTCCCTCTCATCCTTCCTTTCTTTCTTTCTATCAGTATGGGTTCATTATTTTTATTCAGTGGGTTTTAATCTGTTATTATCATAACTCCCTGATTTGGTCCCTTTAAGGTGGTTCTTGCGTCCTTTTATCTTGGGTAGTTTTCCTAGGAAACAGACTCTGGGATGGAAGTTTGTGTATGGGAGGTTTATTGGGGAGTGCTCTCGGAAGCAACACCTGTGAGAGGGTGAAAGCAGCAGGAGGGAGAAGTTAGTAGCTTATTTCACAGAGAGTTCTGGAGCAAGGATGACCTCTCAAAGTTATTAATATTTCAGATTGAGGCAAGGTGTCCAGCCTTTGGGGCAACCGCTCCCTCCCTCCTCTGCCCCCTCCCCAACACCTTCACATCACACAGTGTTTGGATTCAGGCTGTCACTGGGGAGGGGGGAAACCTTGGCCAAGGTAGTTCCTTTTAGTTCTGGTGAGGGACATATCTTTAAGCAATCTGCAGGCATTATTCCCAATGGCTGAGGAAGTGAATACCTCCATTCAGAAAGGGGTGGGGGTAGAGATCTGTATTATGTACCCTAACATCCACTTCAAGAGGATTCAACATTGGTCTTGGTTGGTACTATGTTTATAAATTAGAAAGTAAAGTTTCTTATTAAGGCACTTCAGGTTACATGAAAATTTTCAGCACTTTTGGAACCACAAAAATTCCAAAAATATAACTTTACAGCATATGTACTAATTAGATCAAAATACTATATTCCCGATTTTATTTGAGACCTTGGCTTTTTTGTTTTCAAAATACCCTGCTTGAAGTGCCGCACATAAGCTGGCTCCTCCCATTTGTTTCACTGGTTTGAAATTCTAATACCTCAAAGCTGTGTGGACAAGAGTTTCAGTGTTCCAGGGTACACTGGATAAAGGATGGATCTACTTTCATAGACTATATAAGTGAAGATCTATTTTAAATGGATTGCACTTTTTGAGACAATGCATAGATAGTTGATTCCTTTTACTGCTGAATTATGATAATTTTTGCTCATTAAGTTTTTATAGCTTATGTAGGGTACTAAAAGTTCTGACCTTTTTGATATGAGTGGGTCTGCCTATGAAAGCAGATAGAAGCCACAAATAGGACCGCAAAGGACTCTGATGTAGTAAGTAGTATCTATCATCACTCAATTATCTGCCGAACATTTCTTCTATTGTTCATTTTGAGGTAGAATTTGGGAAAAGTCCAGGTTTTCCGGTGACTCATACAAAGTTTTCCTGATGGTGAATTATCTTTGGGAGACTTTACTAATCAATATATATTACTTAAGAAGAAAGCACCAAAATTATTCTTGGATAACTGATCTACTGGGTTCTGGCCAATAGCTTGAGGGTTGGTCTGTGTAAGGGGGCTATTTCAGAAGGGATAATTTTCTGAGAGGAATAATAACTAATAATTCGGGTGACTGACTTCCATATTGCACAAACTTCACTCATGGCCATCACTTTTTATTGTTTATTATAAATAGGACCCCTCAGAAAAATTAATATTTATATGTATCACTGTTTAACAACTGCAGCACTAACTGGGACCAGACCGGTACAATATAGTGAAAAAGAAAATGGAATAGGCTGTTTAGTGAAGCGGAAACACTTGGATTGCAATGATACGCCATATTTGATTTGTGAAATCTATAGATATCTAAAACAGGCAATATTCTGAGTAAAGATATTATATGTCTTCAAAACACTTAAGAATGGGTGACATGGAACATCAGAGGAAGCTGTTTTTAACATGAGCAAAGGATTGCTTCAGGGAGAGCACAGCTGACACATTGTCAACGTAAAGGGAAAGATTCAAGGATTTGTCATGGTTTTTTGAAAGGGCTGGACTAGGTAGGAGGCATTCAAGATGTAGCTTGATTTTTCCCTATGATTGCCCTTCAGATATGTCTGAGAATCTTCCATTCTCATTCCTGGATGATATCTTGGGCAGATCCCCTAGCTTTTTGATCATTTTTGGGTCTCAGTGAAATGTTCTCATTTTCTGGTACAAAGAAATTCCATTCAATCAGAATCAAAACCCTAATCTCTCACCTAATTCTAAACGTCTATCCTTTCCCCGCAGCTCAGATCTGACTCAAGCTTGGAAAGTTGTAGTAGGGAAGTGGGGGGAGTGGTATGTTTTTGTTTTGCTATTTGTACAGTCGCTTGTTCTCTTCCTTCACCTTCCACTCTTTTGCTTTTCCAAGATCACTGTGGGGATCAGTGATAAGAAGACAAGGGAAGGGTCATTGTTGTCTGCTGCTGTTTGTAGCTTTCTCTCACCTGTCTAATTTCTTCTGTCATGGAAGACGCCCTTTTGCATCTTTGAGTGCTTTTCAACTCCCCCGTTGTACCTCTGCCCTCCGTTCTTGAGAAGACTGATGCACCTTGCCTGACCTTTTATGAATCCCAGTCACCTTTTGCTCTTGTGAGATGCCTCCAGCCTCTTTCTGCTTTAGACAACTTAACCATTTTGGTCAAGGTTCTTTCAAGGAGACTTAAGCCTATTTATCTTGGTCATGTGTGCATGGCTCTTGGCCTGTACTGTGTGGAAAGGCACCTCCGCTCTCCAGCTGTCCTGCCTCTAGCTCTGCCACTAGGAAAAGCTACAGCCAGCCTCTTGCCTTTAGGCTACTTTAAGTGTGGGTCAGGCACTGGTCTTAAGTTTTCTCTCACTCCAGGGATGTAGGTCTGATTTTCTTGACATCTCTTTCTCCCATTCTCCATGCCAGTTTCACAGCCAGTGTCAGCTTAGCACAAACTGATAACCCAGGGAAGGAAATGTTAAACTTTCCTCTGGCAAGCATCTGTATTTTCTCTGTGTACATTTTGATGCCCTTCTCATTCATTTTTTGGATATATTCTAACTCACCTTCCTACTGCCAGCAATGTTCTCCAAAAAAGTCCCTTTTCTCTGAATCAATTCTATTCTCTTAATTGCCCTCCCCCCACAATATGGGCTGGGAGCAGGTGATAAGCCAGTAGTACTACCTGTTTACATATTTTTTTCTTTCTTTCTTTCTTTTTTGAGACAGAATCTCACTTGGTTGCCCCAAGAAGAGTGGAGTGGTGTCATCATAGCTCACTGTAACTTCAAATTCCTGGACTCAGGCAATCCTCTTGCCTCAGCCTCCTGAGTAGCTAGGATGCCCAGCTAATTTTTCTATTTTTAGTAGAGATGGGATCTTGCTCTTGCTTAGCTGGTCTCTGACTCCTGAGCTCAAGCGAACCTCCCACCTTGGCCTCCCAGAGTGCTAGAATTATAGTTGTAAGACACTAGGCCCAGCCTCTACATATTCTCTGTGAATTATCTATCACTTTTCACTCAGCATAATGCCCTTAAAATCCATCTGAATATCTGCATGATTTAATACTTTGTTCCTTTTTATTTCTGAGTAGTATTCTGTGGTATGGATCTATCCATTTGTTTAACCATTCATCCATTGAAGGACATTTGGATTGTTCCAGTTTAAGCTTCTATTAATATGAACATTCATGTTTTTGTGTGGATGTAAGTTTTAATTTTGTTGGTATAAATGCCCAGCAGTGTGACTACTGGGTTGTGTGGTTAGTGAATGTTTTATTTTATGAAAAACTGCCAAACCATTTTCTACAGTGGCTATACCATTTTATCTTCTCACCAACAATGTGTGAGAGACCTAGTTTCTTCACACCCTCACCAGCATTTGGCACTTTTACTATTTTTAATTTTAGTTGTTATAATAGCTGTATAGTGATATCATTTATAAACTCTTTTTAGACTTCTGGGTATACATAATACTTAATGTACTCAGCTTTGAGCTCTCAGCCTAAACTCTTAGACAACAAGAAAACTTAGATTTAATATCTCATTGCACAGTGATTCATATAACTTCTGACTTTGGCTAAGATTTTCCAGGAAGGAATTAGAATACTAATTAGAATTCAAAAAGAGTTTGGCAGCGGTATCAGCTTGAGCCTGACATATATCTTCAGATGTGTTTCATATCTATTGGGCATGTCTAGCGAAATGGTGGTGTCTGCCAGAAATCTATTTGTATGCAAGACTTTAAGGAAACTCTCCGAAGTTTCCTAGGAGATCACTCATCTCAAAGAAAGACTTTGCCTAGTAACTAAGCCTTCCAGTTGTCAGATGGAAGGGCAGGGTAAATTTTGTAAGCTGCATGATATTTGCCAGTTGGATTGGTCTGCTAATTTTATGTGCAGTTTTGTCTCTCGGGTTATATATACCCAAATTCAGCATGGGAAAGTAGAGGAGGCTACAATTAAAGATACTAAAAGGGTCATTCTTGCTAAGATTTTGCAAGACATTGAGGTTTAAAGAAGAACTGTCTGAGTACTCTTGAAACCAAGCATAAGAAAAAAGAAGTCTCCACACTTCTGTAAAAAAACACAGTTGAATTCTGGCACCTTGATGTCCACAGCAGTGATGGATAAAGGTCCCCAGAAGGAGGTTTTGTCTGGAGATTCTGGAAACCACCAGGCTGCAACTTGCAGCAGCAGTAGTGAGGGAAATGAGCAGATCTTTAGGCATTAGGAGGCTGCAATTTAAGTTTTGAAAGTAGTGAAGTGCCCCCAAGAAGCATATATCAAATAGTGAAATATGAAAACACCTGGATTACAAATATATTTCAGCAGCTTCCCTTTTCTTTTTCATTATGATGTATTTTTTTCTCATATGTATACTCTATCTTGTTTAGGTTTAAGCATACTTTAATTTTTAATTCATCAGTTGAGCTGTCTTAAGTTGCCAGGGTACTGTGCCCACATCATAATTTTTTATCCCAAGTGCAGTTTTAAAAGGGAGGGGAAACCACTGTTTCTCCCTTTTTCTTGCTGCTTTAATGAGGATGGAGGGTGGGTTTCAGACTGGTACATTAAGTGTGCTACTATAGATAGACCTTTTCATCTTATATGACGGTCCCTTCCTCACCCCCAAAGTTACTAATCAGCCTCCAGCAGTATCTGCTTCTCAAAACTTGGGACAAATTAATTATGTCCCCCCTTGCTGTGTCCTAAAATCACACTCTTAACATTTTCTACAGATTTTAATGCTTTGTGCATATACCTGTCAGCTTCTTTAAAATAAATGCAGTACTTGACTATAGTTTCCATTGGAATGGTGGACTAGTTAACATGATTTACCCTATCCCCATCATGAAAATAACTAAAAAGGCTGGATAAATTATTCTAAAACATCTTTGCAATAAATTGATGATCTAGCAAGAAAGAAAAAAAATATTCAGATGCTAAAAAAAAAAGGTAAATAAAAGGAAACAGAAGCTAAATAGATAAGTAGAATGAAAAAGCCAGGTTTTACCTTGAGTATATTTGTCAAATCTGCTAAACCCAACATTCAATCTTCAACTG
The DNA here is from genome assembly GCA_008750895.1 of Mirza zaza. Lineage (NCBI taxonomy): Eukaryota > Metazoa > Chordata > Mammalia > Primates > Cheirogaleidae > Mirza > Mirza zaza. The sequence continues at coordinate 7,037 of VSMD01008571.1, read as the reverse complement.
TCCAAGAGAGAGCAAGTTCTCTACATTATGGCCCCTTATACCTAAAAGTTTAGGGCTATTCTCTTATATAACTACAGTATAGTTATCATCTTCAGTAAATTTGACATTAATATGATACTCTTGTTTAGTCTAACGTTAATATTCAAATTCTTTTCAGCTGACTCAATAATGTCTTTTATAATAATTTTCCTCCAGAGTATATGATCCCATCTAAACTGAGATCTTGCATTGATTGTCATGTCTCTTTAGTATCTTTTAACCTAGAACATTTTCACAGCCTTTCTTTGTCTTTTATGACATTGACATTTTTTGAAAAATATTTTTCTTCCTCTGTTTTTTGAGAAGAATGTTCATCATTTTGAGTTTGTCCGATATTTCCTCATGATTAGATTCTGTTTATGCATTTTGACCTAAATATTATATAGATGATAATGTGTTCTTCTCAGGAAATCACATCTGGAATTACATGATGTCTATCTGTCCTTCATTGACGAAGTAAATTTTGATCATTTTAGTCAACATGTTGACTTTTGTATTTTATAACATTTCACTGTACAATTATTGCTTTTTTTCTTGCTTGCAATTCATATGCAGTCCATGGAGATATAACTGTAAGACTGTGCAAATCTATTTTTCATCAAAACTACCCCGTAGATGTAACATCCATTGATGATTCTAGCCTGAGCCAATCTTTATTTTGATGGATGCAAAGTGACTATTTTCCAACTCTACCCTCCACAATTGCCAGTCAGCTCTTAGTATTCTACTGGAAATGAGCACTCTCTTCCCTCCCATTTATTTATTCTGTCTAACCATCTATCTATATAACAATCATCTAGCTATTTACTATTGGTATGAAATCATGAATTTCTATTTTTCCAGTGGTTTATAATTTGTTACTGCGCCTAATTCTTTTGGTAGTGAAATTATCCCAGTAGTGGCTAGTGGGAGCCTCTTCAATCTGACTCCTGTATTCTGGTGATAAGCCCCCATAATTTTTCAGAGAACTTTTTTCTTTTCCTTGTGTAACAATATGTTCCAGGCTCTTTTTGTACCTACGTACTCAAACACTGGATTAAGCCATTTCTCTGAGGATATCTGGTTCTTTTTAGAGGGGAATGGTATTAAGAACCAAGATATGGGTGTGAGGTATGTTCGTTGCTACTGGGGTATCTTTGCTTCTTGGCTCTTTCAGTGGATAATACTATGATATATATGCACATGTATACTCACACATATTCACCTACAAATACATAAACACAAACACATACGCACACATGTCCACATAAATATATTGGATTTTTTTTTGAAATTTTTACTGTGGTCAAATATACGTAAGAAATTTGCCATTTTAACTATTTTTAAATGTACAATTTAGTGGCAGGAATTACATTCACAATGGTGTGTAACAATCACCACTATCTATTTCCAAAACTTTTCATCCCCCAAATGGAAACTCTGTAACAATTAATCAATAATTCTCCATTTTTCCTTGCCTCCTAGCATCTGATAACATCCAGTCTACCTTTTCTCTCTATAAATTTGCCTATTCTAGATATTTTATATAAATGGAATCATACCTTTTGTGTCTGACTTATTTCACTTGGCATAATATTTTCAAGTTTTATCCATGCTGTAGCATATAGCAGAACTGAATTCCTTTTTATGGCTAAATAATATTCCATTAAATATATATACTTCATTTTGTTTATTGATTCATCTGTTGATGAACACTTGGTTTTTTTTCTACCGATTGGCTATTGTGAATAAGGCTGTGATGAACATTAGCATACAAATTTGGTTTGTTCCATTGTTATGTTTACTAGCTCTTGTGTTACTTGTCATATTATTTCTTTCAGTTTCTGACAGTTATTCCTTTGGGAGTAAGAGAGGTTCTTATCTTGGTAAAGCTTTGGGTACTTTGCTGTTTACTAAAGAACCATTCCATGAAAACTATCACAACCAGTTTTTATTATCTTATAGCTATTAAGCTGAAATGTTTAACAAATATTTTTTGCTCTGCACTGTACGATGGGTGCTAGAGATTCAACAACAACGAACAAAAACAGGCCTGGTCACTGCCCTCAGCTCTATGAAAGAGAATCAGTAAAAGCTTCCCTAAAGTAGCAAGGTCTGAGTGGAGATCTAAAGGTTAAGTGAGTGTTAGCTGGGTGTGGAGGGGAAGATGAGAACATTGTAGGCAGAGGAAAGAGCAGGTGCAAAATCCCTCAGGAAAGAGTGTGGCATATTCTAGAAATGAATAACCACCGTTTCTTAAAGACCAAGACCTATCCCTAATGTCATTATAAAAGAGAACGATTTCCATGAGTTAGACATAAAACTCATCATATTATAGTCACACTCTAAGACATGATTAAAAATGTCTTTCACTAAATCACTATTATTCTAACTCTCAATGTCTATCAGCAATTTTGACTTTTGGAGAATTAAACACACATAGAATCTCAAGGAATGTAAGAATAAGAATATTTGCATTAATATATTTGATAAAGTGATCTGAGAAGGATTAAATTTGTTCTTATCACACATATGAATATAATATTATGGTAAAACCCCCCAATAATGCAAAAGTGAATATAGGACAATTGGTGATTGGCTCTTGTACTCTTTCTATCCCAGCCTCTGTTTTGTTGTTTTTTTTTTTGAGACAGAGTCTCACTTCGTTGCCCAGACTAGAGTGAGTGCCATGGCTTCAGTCTAGCTCATAGCAACCTCAAACTCCTGGGCTCGAGCAATCCTCCTGCCTCAGCCTCCCGAGTAGCTGGGACTACAGGCATGCGCCACCATGCCTGGGTAATTTTTTCTATATATTTTTAATTGGCCGATTAATTTCTTTCTATTTTAAATAGAGATGGGGTCTTGCTCTTGCTCAGGCTGGTTTCAAACTCCTGACCTCGAGCAATCCGCCCGCCTCAGCCTCCCAGAGTGCTAGGATTACAGGCAGGAGCCACCGTGCCTGTCCCTAGCCTCTGTTTTTTAAAAGGTAGAGAGGAAGCTAAAGCTTTATTTCCTAGAAGGAGGGTGAGGCGAGATAGAGAAATAGTAGATAATTTAGTCTCAGAAAGCCAGGAGATAGCAGGCGGGTTCCCATGTTCCCCTTATTTTTCAGCTCCCTTAATGTGAGTTTCCTGGAAGCCCTGTTACTGTTTTGGTAGTCCCAGCTGGGGATTAAAAGGAAGACAGATCTAGAAGTAACCTTAGCACTAGTTATAGCCCAGACGGGGAGGACACAGGAGATAGCTGAGCTCCCTCAGAGGCACGACCATAATTTGCTCTGGTGGGGAGGACATTATTGCTCCTTGTTGTTCCCACCAGAGTTGGGGCCATCTCACCTCCCAAATTTCCCTTCTTTCCCTCTGGTGCTGATGGCCTTGGGGCATTCTTGAGAGTTTTGAGTCAGATGGAGGGTACAGAGGGGAGAAGCTCAAAGGTAGAGTTTTGTTCTGGAATTGACTTATGAACTTAGGATCACTTGATTTAACTGCATTTAGCATGAAACTTCTAAACAGGGTGTTTAGAGGTAATGAAGCAATACTAAATATAAAGCTGTATTTTTGTACTACTGAATTTTGAGTACTTCCTCTATCTGTGAAATATAATGTCCAATATGCTGGGGAGAGAGGAGAGTGGACTCTAATTTTATTATATTTTTTTCTTTTTTACTTTCCAAGAGGAAAACTGACTTTGCAGTTCCTAAATGTAGTTAAATTTGTGAGCAAAATGAGTTGAAATTCTGCCTCACCTTGTTCACAGTAGACTCCAGTGGTTCCTAAAGGACAGTAGCAGATGTATCCATGAGGCAATGAAATACAGGTTGCTCCTTTGCTGCAGTGGTGTGGAGGGTCATGTTCAGGATCGCAGGTGGAAACTGTCTCAGTACAGAATGCTCCTTTCCACCCAGTGGCACAATTGCAACTGTAGGTTGAGAGAAAAAGGAGCATGTTTTGAACACGTGAGCAGAGATGGATATATGCTTGTGTCTCAAAAATGTCAGTTTTAACCGAGGTTCCAAGGTATCAAAATGAATTATGATTCAAACTACCAAGACCCAAATTGTCAAAGAAAAGAGTTAATAATTAGCTTTAGGGTTACTGGACTCCATAGAGTCTAGTATGGTTTAGAGCATGGAAATGGAAAGAATTTAGTAAGAATAATCTCTTTGGGCAAAACTATATTGTAAGTCCCTCTCCCCACTCCCACACCATCACCAAATCTATGCATGGTGTTGCTGTCTCCTAACCTCAAGCCTAGAGACAAAGGATTCAGTAGGTCCACTTGGAGAGCTTGATATATGTTCCCTGACATTGGTGAATGCATGGGCTTAGCTCCTGGGGCTGCAGGAGGACACGCAAACCTGTCAGAGGTGAATCCCAGGGAAAGAATGTGGCACTCATATTATACTTAGAAACATCAGCTTGAGGACATATGAAAATGGATCTTGCCTGAGAGGTGTCCTGGTGCCTAAAAAAGACCTCGGCAGTAAGAGGCAGTCAGTTTATGGCTGGAGCAGAAGCTGAGGAGTAATGAGGAGTACTCATGTGGAAGAGACACATTATCTAGGATTAGAGAGTGATATTGGGAGGGGCCCAGCAGGGGACGATCTGATGGACCCATTAAAGGTAGAGTTTCCAGATAAAATACAGGGTGCCTAGTTAAACTTACATGTCAGATAAACAATGAATACATTTCTTAGGGTAAGTATGTTCCATATAATATTTGAATTGCAGGTTAACAATATTCGAGATATACTAAAAATTATTTGTTGTCTGAAATTCAAATTTATTTGGGCACCTGGTATATTCTTCCTTTCATGTTTCCCCTGCTCCCTACATCTGGCAACACTACGCTAAAGGGAACATGAAAGAAAGGGCTAGCTTTAAATTACTGTCCATAAAGCAATAAACCATCTGAAAATAGTGGCAGTCAAAAAAGCACATTCTAGGATGGGGTGTGGGATTGGAGGCTCAGAATCTACTAGGCTGGCCAAAGACAGCAGCAGATCGCACCTCCTTTCCAGATCTTCTATTTAAGTCATAGACCCTGACTGGATTTAGGGCAATTTATATGCTTGCTGGATCTAAGTTAATAGTTATGCGAAAGAAAAAAAGTTCGAAAAATTGTATAGGGTTCTCCAAAATGGAGGCAAGCTAATACAGAGTTAATCTGCAACAAGATTTCATACCATTTTGATTATCGTTTGAAGAGCACAAAATGTGTAAAGACATTTTATTCAAAAAATAGAATGAGTTACTAATTTCACAAAAGCACTAAAACTATCATAAATTCTTATTAAAGAATTTTTAAATAGAAAACGCGAATGCCATTACTTTAAAAGTGGTGATTGCACCATCTAGTGGTGAAAAAAGATAAAACATAAAAACAAAATTAGTCTTACTGCCTTAAAGACCTCACAATGGTAAAATATTTGATTTATTTATTTTTAAAATAAATTGTATTGTGTATATTTAAGGTGATGTTATGATAATAAAATATGTGTTTTGATATTAAAATAGCATAAATCACATTAAGCATAATATATTAAATAATATAGATGCTATAAACTTATCTGAAAAATAACAAATTAAAGTAGAACCTTTTATAGTTCCTCTCAGAATCTTTAGGTCTAAAACAATTATCTATGTGTTTAAAGATTTAGAAAATTACTTTCAAATACTATATACTACTTTCTTACACTATATTTTAAGAGAGATTTTCATTAGAATGATTTTGTGTTCAGAAGACATCTGTGGGAAACACAAGAAGAAATTAAAAATTTTAAATAAGATAAATTTATAAAAATCTATAAAAAAAAATTAGAATGATTTTGTGTAAGGTCAGATTTTCCTTTTTGTTCCCTGGCTTGCACCTTGTGAAATGTAGATAATAAAACTTTACAAATTTGCATTTGTTATCCCCCACTTTGGGTGATATTTTTCTAACCCTTGAAGTTAATTCATTAACATTTCTTCCTTTAACCACATATATACTACTCTGCCCTTAGGAACAGTATGTTTTGGAGAAGAATGTGTGTGAGGGAGCTGTCCATAGAGTGGGAAAAATAAAAACAAAACAAAGAGAGGTAGGTATTCATTTAGTTAAAGAATATTTATTGTTATTATTTTTACATGCTAGGTATCTGCCCCTGGCTCAGCACCGAGAATCCACAACACATGAGGCTCTATTCTTGACCTCATGGATTTGCTATTTTGAAGGAATCAGACCATGGACTTGATATTTTGAAGGAATCAGATTAGTAATCAAACAATTTTAACACAATGGGACGAGTGCTAAAATGGGTACTAGGGGAGCCTGTAAGAAGGTCACTGAAGAAGTTTTAATGAATTCTGGGAAGGCTTCCAAGGGGAGATTTGCCTCCACAAGCGCATGCATAAGCAGTTGGGGCAGGAGGAGGCTGGAAAAGGAAACGAGTGCCCACAGACTTTGAACAGATGAGTGAGAAATGACATACCTGATGAGGCACATGATTGCCATGAAGATGGCTGCACGGTGTGACAATAAGCTCTCTGGTGATGTAATTTTAATCTTAGTGGGATTTTACTATATTTCTGCTACTAGAAAAGGGGCTGGCAACCTTTTTCTGTAAAGGGCCTTTTTCTGTATAGTTTTGTGGGCTATACAGATTTTGTTGTAATAACTCAACTCTGCCGTTGTTGAAAGCAGCCACAGAAAACACACAAACAGGCCGGGCGCGGTGGCTCAAGCCTATAATCCTAGCTCTCTGGGAGGCCGAGGCGGGCGGATCATTTGAGCTCAGGAGTTCAAGACCAGCCTGAGCAAGAGCGAGACCCCATCTCTACTATAAACAGAAAGAAATTAATTGGCCAACTAATATATATAGAAAAAAAATTAGCCGGGCATGGTGGCGCATGCCTGTAGTCCCAGTTGCTTGGGAGGCTGAGGCAGCAGGATTGCTTGAGCCCAGGAGTTTGAGGTTGCTGTGAGCTAGGCTGATGCCACGGCACTCACTCTAGCCTGGGCAATAAAGTGAGACTCTG
>VSMD01008569.1:0-19799 GCA_008750895.1 Mirza zaza | reverse complement strand
CAACAAACATATGAAAAAATGCTCACCATCTCTAATCATCAGGGAAATGCAAATCAAAACTACAATGAGATATCATTTAACTCCAGTGAGAATGGCCTTTATCAAAAAGTCTCCAAATAACAAATGCTGGCGTGGATGCGGAGAGAGAGGAACACTCCTACACTGCTGGTGGGACTGCAAACCAGTTCAACCTCTGTGGAAAGCAATATGGAGATATCTTAAAGCAATACAAGTGAATCTACCTTTTGATCCAGCAATCCCATTACTGGGCATCTACCCAAAAGATCCAATGACCCTCTACAAAAAAGACACCTGCACTCGAATGTTTATAGCAGCACAATTCATAATTGCAAGGCTGTGGAAACAGCCCAAGTGCCCATCAATCCAAGACTGGATTAATAAAATGTGGTATATGAATACCATGGAGTACTATTCAGCTCTATGAAACAACGGTGATATAGCACATCTTATATTTTCCTGGTTAGAACTGGAACCCATACTACTAAGTGAAGTATCCCAAGAATGGAAAAACAAGCATCACATATATTCACCAGCAAACTGGTATTAATTGAGCAGCGCCTAATTGGACACATAGGTACTACAGTAATAGGGTATTGGGCAGGGGGGAGGGGGGCGGGTATATACATACATAATGAGTGAGATGTGCACCATCTGGGGGATGGTCATGCTGGAAACTCAGACTTGTAGGGAGAGGGGGGAAAGTGCATTTATTGAAACCTTAAAATCTGTACCTCCATAATATGCTGAAATAAAAAAAAAATCCAAAAAAATAAAATGAACGAAACCCAAAATTAGCAGAAGGAGAGAAGTAATAGAGGTTAGAGCAGAAATTATTGAAATTGAGACTAAAAAAACAATATGGAAGATCAACAGAACTACAAAGTTGATTCTTTGTAAAGATAAACAAAATCGACAAATCTTTAGTTAGGCTAACTAAAAAAATGGAGAGAAGACCTAAATAAATAAAATCAAAAACAGGAAAGTAGACATGACAACTGAGACCACAGAAATACAAAAAATCATTAGAGACTAACGAACAACTATATGGCAACAAATTGGAAAACCTAGAATAAATGGATAAATTCCCGGCCACATACAACCTACCAAGATCAAACCACGAAGAAATAGAAAGCCTCAAAAAACCAGTAACGAGTAATGAGATCAAAGCTGTATTAAAAAGTCTTCCATCAAACAAAAGCCTAGAATCTGATAGCCTCACTGATTAATTCTGACAAACATTTAAAGAAGAAATAATGCCAATCTTACACAAACTCTTCAAAAAAAAGTTTAAAGAGGAGGGAATAGTTTCCAACATATTCTATGAGGACTGCATAACCCTGACACCAAAACCAGACAAAGACACACACAAAAAAGAAAACTACAGGCCAATATCTCTGATGGACAGAGATGCAAAAAATCCTTGGCAAAATATTAGCAAACTAAATTCAACCAAACACTCAAAAGATCATTGGCCATGATCAAGTGGGATTCATACCAGGGATGTAAGGATGGTTCAACACATGCAAATCAATGAAAATGATACGTCACATTAAAAAAACCAAGAACAAAACCCATATGATCATTTCAATAGCTGCTGAGAAAGCATTTGATAAAATTCAACATCCCTTTATGATGTTGAAATAGGTATTAAAGGAACATAATTCAAAATAATAAAGGCCATATATGACAAATCCAAAACTAACATACTGAATGGGGGAAAATTGAATGTCTTTCCTCTAAGATCTGAAACAAGACAAGGATACTCACCTCCACCGCTTTTTTTTTATTTCGGCATATTATGGGGGTACAGATTTCAAGGTTTCAAAAAATTCCCTTTCTCCCCCTCCCCCTACAAGACTGAGTTTCCAGTGTGACCATCCCCCAGATGGTGCACATCTCACTCATTATGTATGTATATACCCACTACCTTCCCCAACACCTGCCCAATACCCAATTACTGTAGTACCTATGTGTCCACTTAGGTGCTGCTCAGTTAATACCAGTTTGCTGGTGAGTATATGTGGTACTTGTTTTTCCATTCTTTGGATACTTCACTTAGTAGTATAGAAGGCTAAAGCAGGACCCACACCTTTCACCTCTCACAAAAATCAACTCACATTGGATAACAGACTTAAACCTAAGGTATGAAACTATTAGAATTCTAGAGGAAAATGTTGGAAACACTCTCCTAGACATCGGCCTAGGCAAAGAGTTTATGAAGAAATACCCAAAGGCAATCACAGCAGCAACAAAAATAAGTAAATGGGACATGATCAAATTAAAAAGTTTCTGCACAGCCAAAGAAATAGTCATGAAAGTAAACAGACAACCTACGGAATGGGAGAAAATTTTTGCATCCTATTCATCTAATAAGGGGCCGATAACTAAAATATACTTAGAACTCATGAAAATCAGCAAGAAAAAATCAAATAACCCTATTAAAAAGTGGGCAAAGGACTTGAACTTCCACCACTTTTATTCAACATAGTACTGGAAGTCCTGGCCAGAGCGATTGGGCAAGTCAAAGAAATAAAGGGCATCCAAATTGAAGAAGAAGTTATATTAGCCTTGTTTGCAGATGACATAATCTTATGTTTAGAAAAACCTAAAGACTTCACCAAAAACTCTTAGAACTGATAAATAAATTCAGTAAAGTTTCAGGATACAAAATCAACATACAGAAATCAGTAGCATTTATATACGCCAAAAGCAAACAATCTGAAACATAAATCAAGAAAGCAGTATCATAGCCACAAGGAATACAAAATACCTATGCATCAATTTAACCAGAGAAGTGAAACATATACACAAGGATAACTACAAAACAGTGATGAAAGAAATTGAGGAGGACAAAAAATGGAGAGATATTCCATGTTCATGGATTGTAAGAATTAATTAATATTGTTAAAATGATAATACTACCCAAAGCAATTTACAGATTCAGTGCAATCCCTATCAAAATACTAAAGGCATTCTTCACAGAAATAAGAAAAAAATCCTAAAATTTGTATAGAACAACAAAATACCCTGAAAAGCTAAAACAATCCTGAGCAAGAAGAAACCTTGAGGCATCACACTACCTTACTTCAAAATACACTACAAAGCTGTAGTAACCAAATAAGCATGGTACTGGCATAAAAAAATGCTCATTCATTCTTGATCTCTTTTGATTATATATCAAGTAATGCCTTTATTTTTGGCTTCCCAGCCATCTTACTGTATGAACACCATATTCTATTAACTATATTTATAGGTATTTATGGAGTAGGGACCATGGTTGCCCATTAGGGCAATTATTCTGACAATCAAGTACTGCTCCATTTCCTCTGCTGTTTTGGAATCTTGTCATCCCCATGGCTACTAAATCGCCCCGTTTGTAGCGGCATTTCTGTAATCTGGCCAGATTGCAGAGGACAGCCACCATGGAGCTTCTCAGTGGTGTGCCTGCCCCCTTCCCAGCGCACTTCCGTAGTGCTGGTCGGTGGAGCTTCCCCAGGCCTTCCTGGAGGACACAGCCAGCCAGCGGTGTTCATGCCTACTTCTCTTAGTTGTTTGACCCCTCCTTCCAGAATCACAGTTCTGGCATCTCCATTTCTATAATTCAGTCTATCACTTTTTATGAGCTTCTAGAAACAGCCGATTAGAACAATCTCCTGGGTCCCTTGCCAAGATATTGAGTCCTGGCGAAAGGAAGAGAGCCCCCATGCCAGTAAAACTCCTTCCACAGCCTCAGATCGCACTTCCTCGGCCCCGCGCCACCAGGGAGGCTCCCAGGAAGACACTCAACTTCCTGCAGGTATGAATTAGCCAGTCCTGAAAACTTTTGGGGGCATATCCGTGTCCTCCGTTAGAAGACTCACCACTTCTTTCATTGGGTCTTGCTGAGATTTGAGTCTCATTATTAGTCTGATGGCTCGAAGGGGAAGCGAGGATGATTCTGAGGAGCACAAGTGTTGTCTTGCAGGCAACTGCCTCACCAGCAGCGCCTGAAGAGTCTTCACGCAGGACTCTGCCTCCTTCCAACAGGAGGCTGGTCCCTCTGCAGGGCCAGACGGCTCAAGGGAATTTCAAAATTCTCAGTTATATCTTTTCCTGTATTTCTGGTCTAAGACTCAAGATTCTACTCTGTTGTTATCATTGCCCTGACTTAGGCATAGGAGGCCCATCTAGGGTGAGAATTCAACCTTTCCTGAAGTTCTGCCACCTTCCAATTATGTCTCTGGTTCAGTGTGACCTCCCAGCTACAGAGATGAAAGTCTCTGGAACTCTGCCTAAGGGATCTTCTGATTCTCTTGGCTTTTAATTGGTGACTGATGGATCTCAGACTGTGGTCTTCCTCCCTCCCATTCATCCATGGTGCTAAGCAACAGCCACCCAGTTCCACAGACCTTATATTAACAGTACTATTTCTCTATACCTCTTGTCATAGCTCAGGCTGTAAAAAAATACCGTAGACTGGGTGGCTTAAACAACATAAATTTGTTTTTCACAGTTATGGAGGCCAGGAAGTCCAAGATTAAGGTGCCAGCTGATTTGGTTCCTGGCGAGGGCTCTTTTGCAGGACGCCTTCTTGCTGCACCCTCACATGGCAGAGACAATATCTCTCTCATGTCTCTTTTTATGAGAGTGTTGATCCCACCACAAAGACCCCATCCTTCTAACCTCATCTAACCCTAATTATCTCCCAAGGCCCCCACACCACCAATAGCATCACACTGGGGATCAGGGCTTCAATATCTGAGTTTGGACAGATACAAACCTTCAGTCCATAGCAGCTCTCAAATTGCAGAGACACTGCACAGGCAAATGAATTGCCCCTTCACCCAATACTGCCTCAGTGATCCAGGGGCAATCCTTAGCAGCTGCACTGCTGGGCAGCTTCCTGCTGCCAGTGACGGGTCCTCCTTGCCCCCTGGCCGATAAGGGATGCACTTCCAGATTCCTGTCGTGAGGCTCTTGTCCTAGGGCTGCTCCTGGTCCCAAATGTACCAGGATTAGGCTCCCCGGGATCAGGGCCCGAGATAGGAAGCCTTGTGCAATTCAGATGTTGAGGGAATACTTCCAGAAAAAATCAGGGCAGGGGAGGCAGCTTGGCAAAGAGGTGGGTTCAGCTGAAGTCTGGCCTTAGCCCCATCCCATGGGGAGCTCTGGACTGTCTCACTTTGAGGCAAGGCGGACAAAACTCTGTAAATACAAGTTAGTCAGAAATTGGCTACAGGCAGACCCCAGCCAGCACTGGGACAGGGCGTAGCCCCTCAAATATATTCCAAAAGGCAGAGGGCAGTTCTGCGGAGAAAGGGCAGCTGAGAGTGGTTCGCCGTGGGGTGGGTGGCTGCCCGCGCTGGGAGGTAGGGCTGTCTGGGCACCTGCAGCATCCATCGTCTGTTACAGTTTATCTTTGCATAAGTGTTACTTGGTTCTCTTGTCTTTTAAAGGCAGCATCTTCATTGGGACCTTTGATTTTTGTCCCAGAAATCCTAAAATGAAGTGAAACTAGTCAAATGAAGATCAGGACAATAAGAGAGAAGCTTAAAGAGGAATTGAGCTTGGCCAATAAAAATGCTTTGACTGGAGAGCTGTTCCTAGCTTTCTAAAATCACTTTCACTAACTCAGCACTTTACAGTTTACAAAGCACTCTCCGATGTTTTTGACTTAGATAATCCACACAGCAACCCTGTGTGTGTGTGTCACTGTTCCCAGAGAAGAGCACCAACCTGGTAAGTGGCAGAGCCAGGGAGAGAAGCCAGGCCCGGCACCTTCCGTCAGAGTGACCTCACTGTCAACATCTACGTGTTACCACTTGATCTTAAATGGCTGCTTCTTCCTTTGCTAATAGGAAATGCCTGCTATTGAGGCGTATGGTGTTCTTGAACTGTGATCTGATGTTTGGAGTTACAGACGGGAATATATACAAGCTTTTAAAGTTCACCACCTAAGTTTATTTCTTTCTGTAAAGGCGCGAGGGCCACGGCCTCAAACAATGGTTTCCTTCCCCGTCCATCCCTTTCTGGGTTTAAATCACTGTTTGCTTTTTCCTCCCCTTGAGAAAGGGGCTGGCTATTTTGAGCAGTGGAACATTTGGTTCGGTTTCCAGCTGACAGCCACCTGGCAGCACCGGGCGAGGTGCGCACAGTAGGCAGGTTTTCCAAAATTCTGTTTGGAGCAGAGCAGAGTGGTGAGTCCAAGAAGCTGTCTCCTGGTTTCTTCACTGTGCGTAGCTGCAAATCACTACAGTATGTCATTGACATTTTCCACTCTTCAAACCTAACCGGGCCCCTGCCTGTGTTTTCCCCTGTCCAGGTGAGAGAACGCTGCAGACCTTAACGTCTGGGCCAGCGGCCCCCTTGGCCTGGCTGTGGGCTCCTCCTTCTTGGTGACTTCTCTTTTCATAGCCTGGACCTTGTCTTGACACTTCTTTCTAGTCCCCACCTCCCACCCCCATCCCCGGAACCTTCTCCAAGCTGCAGCTCTGACATTTGCACCCCTCACGGCCACGATTTCTCCCATCCACTCTGATTCTCTGCCTTGAGCTCACACAACCATTTTTCTAGGTTTTACGTTTATTTACTGCCAGTCCCCCACTTTGTGTGCAAGCTGCATGAGGGCGAGAGCTGGGCCTGTCTTGCTCACTGCTGGGTCCATAGGGCCCTGGCGCATAGTAGGTGCTCAACAAGTATTTACCAAAGTGTGCCTCTGCTGTGCATCCCTGACACCCCCGAACCTTCCCCACCTCCACTGGGAGGAGGAGACAGGCTGGGAGTTTACACAAGTCTCCCAGAACTGCATAGCGGATTCTCCCATCCAAGTACTAACCAGGCCCGACCCTGCTTAGCTTCCGAGATCAGAGATCGGGCGCGTTCAGGGTGGTGTGGCCGTAGACTGCACAGCGGATTCTAATACACTCTCCCCAGAGCTCCATGGAAGGGAGGCTCACAGCCCCGGGCAGCCCCGCCTCTTGTGGGCCGCAAAGCTCTCTCCTCCGGGCTCCGGCTCACCGCCTCTCAGTACAGAGTAAAGCCAGACAGAACAGGCAGCACGACAGAAGCGCATGGATGCTTCATGATGCTCGAAATGTCACCAAGAGAAAGGAGGAAGGACTGGGACAATGTCAGAGCTAATACCACATGCACCACAACGACTCAGGTTGACAGCAGCTAACATTAGGAAACCGTGATTCAATGGACATGAGCAGGACACCCCTAAAGACAAACCAGGTCCTCAGTCTAGAGAACAAAAACTATGTCTAGGCCCCAGCTGCTAGTGTCCAGGGGTGCATTGTACAGAAGAGGACAGGGTTAGAGCTGGGTGTTTGCAGCCACCTCAAATCCATATGTTGAAACCCTAGCCCCCAAGATGAGGGAAGTAGGAGATGGGGCCTTTGGGAGGTGAAGCCCCAGGTTTGGGATTGACGCCCTTAAAAGAAGAGGCCCGAGAGCCAGGTAGCTCTTTCCACCATGTGAGGCTGCAAGGAGAAGTTGACAGTCTGCATCCCAGAAGAGGGCCCTCACCGAAACCTGACCTTGCCACGTCCTGATTTAGGCCTTGCAGCCTCTAGAACTATGAGAAATAAATGTTTGTTGTCTCTGAGCCCACCAGTCTGCAGTACTTTGCTATAGCAGCCCACACTAAGAGACAAGGACCAGTGTTTGTCTGAGCACACACTAGGCCCCACCTACCTGTGACACATTCCATGATTTCTCCTCCTTCCTATTTGTCATCTAACAATCCATTTCCAACTTTGTCCTCAGAAGATCCAAAGTGACTTACAAATATTCACAATCCAACTTGATTAAAAATCAAAGCAGAGAAAAAAAAATAGGTTAAAGAGGAAATTAGGGTGGGAAAAATTGAAGGCAACTGAAATTGGTCCAGAAAATTTGGACAGTGAGGTCAGGAGACTTGGCAGAGGTGGAACGTGGGTTCAGCTCTGACCTCTCCAGCGCCAGGGGCCGTGGGATCAGGCCGGTGCTGCCAGTGTCTGCAAGGCAAAACTAAACCAGTTGGTCAGAAGCCCCCACTGGGCTGAGAGTCACACAGCTGTCTGTGGCACTAAGGCTGCGAGAGCTTCCTCCGGCAGCCTTCAGGGTGACGCTGCATGAAACATGAGCCATGTCCTTGGCCACACCGCCCAGGACCGCAGCAGGCAGTTTCTTACTGCATCCCAGAATGCAGGCCAGAGGCATCGTGCCAGCAAGGAAAATCATCACACCTCTTTTCAGGGTGATAAAACTTAGCGCATTTAGGAGAATGGGCAGACTCTAAGTCTCTAGAACTGCTCTGTCAATACTTGGTCTTCTCAGCTGAGTTGCTGCCGCTCCTGGGGACAGTCCCTGGAGTTGTCTTGTGTTGCCAGGGATGTGCTTACCTGTCCACGTATGTCGCCACCCAGACTGATCTGTTTTAGGCCTCAGGACAACCCTGCAAGGTAAGTGTGGTCATCTCCATTTCCAATGGGAACAAGAGGACCAAGTAACTTGTCCCACTTAACTAGTGAGCAGTAAACCCGGGTTCCAAACTCGGGTCGCTCTGATTCCAAAGCCGTGGTCTTGCCCTGCACCGTCCCAGGTGAACAGACCTGGGGAAGGTAAGAGCCAAAGGTTTTCCTCACCTTACAAAATGGTGGCCACGCCCTGTCCATTCGGATACCAGGGCCGACTTTCCCGCTCCCCCTAGTCCCTGGGAATCCGAGGAACAGCATGTTCCTTTGGCTGGACGCAACCAGGATGCATTTCAATATTTTCTAACCAGGCCTCACCCTTCTCACCCTTGCCTTTGTTTGCAGCTCTCTGGTTTTCCAGCCCCAACCCCCTGATTGACCGTGGGCGGCTGCCAGACACATCTGGTGCAAAGAAAGTCCAGAATAATAGTCAGTCATCCAGGTGTTGGGTAGTCCCAGCCAATGGGTCATCTGCAGCCAGCCGGGCAGCCCCCGATTGGCCCAGGCCCGGCCCTCCCACTTATCTTCGGAGCCTTCCTCCTGAGGACAGGCCACAGAGTGGGGGGCGAGGCAGAGACTGGGCCAAACATTTGGAAACGCTTGCCTTGCAAAGACTCAGCCAAAAAAAGAGATTTAAACATTTCTTCTACACACACAATTCAGGAAAGCTTAGCTTGGAATTTCCTAATTTTTATGCTTAATTAAGATAAGTGTCCCAGAGAGCATGCAGAAGAAAGTTCGTTTGGTCTGCAGGGTGGGGCTCACCCCAGACCCGGCACGGGCCACAGGGGCTCCAGGGCGAGCCCTTGCGCAGATGTGGACGCAGCCCAGAGAGGGACGGGGACTTGCCCACAGACACGGACAGTGGCCAGGCTGGGACCTGACCCTGGGCCTCCAGAAAACCAATCATGCGCTCATCTCCCGTCCTCTCGCCTCTCAGCCTTGAGCCTGCCCGTCAAAGGGAGGAATCTCCATGGGAAGGGGGTGTAGAAGGAACAGAAGGAGGGACGCGGAGGCCAAGGCCTTGCTTAGAAGTGGGCAGTCGCACTGTCTGAAGATGGCTGGCCATTCATTTCCAGAAAATGTTGTCGTTTTACAAATGCTACTATTGTTTAAATTCAGGCTTGGAAGCAAGCCAGTTTGCTCAGCCTCCCTGGCTGGGGGCGTGCGACTTTATCCTGCGTAACCCTATCCATCAGCCCTCTGAGTTACAGATGAGGACATCGAGGCAGAGCAAGATTATGGGACACGGCAAGGGGAAGAGCTGGGATTTGCATCCAGACCATTCTCTCCCTCGTCTGGCACTCTCGAGACTTTGTAACAAATATAACATTGAATGTAGCCAGGGTTCCCAAGGAAACAAAATCCCACCCAAAAGGGCCTTTAAGGAAGGTACTATTTACAGAGCTGTGGGCAGGGTGAAGGAAACCAGGAAGGGATAGAGAACTTCCTGGCAGAAGCAGCAGCCACCTCCTTTGGACCTGCAGGACTGGAGGCCAGTAAGAGCTATAGCAGAGGACCTGAGCTGCTCCCCTCCTCCCCTCCTGCGGAGTATTTGAGTTTACAAGCCGGCAATCAAAAGAAGTCCCTCCCTCTCTGTCTTCCTCTCCTCCCTCCCACACCTGCCATGCCTCCCACTGGCTGACCTCATTGGAAGGCAGGGTGACTGGACCCTGAGTGACACAGCCTGTGGGAAAGTCCCCAAAGATATGGCTGCTTGGAACCATGTGGTGTTTTCTACAAAAAAAAGAGGCTCAGTTGTCCACATTGAAAAGTTGGAGCCATCACATAAAAATCTGCATTTCTGGCTTCTTTCGAGAAAGTGGGAGGCTCTTGTTCTGCTGGGCCTGAGTTCTGTCTGGCAGTAGGAGCTGCAGCCCAGTGCCTGCCTGCTGACACCAGGCCACTGCGCTCAGCAGACCAGCTCCGGTCGGCTCACGCCCCAGACCCTCGTCATCCGTTGGTGTTTCCTGCCCAGGCTTCGGAGTTTGACGTATGTTCCCAGGAAAGATGGGAAGGCAGACCCAGGGAGAAGTGACTGTGCCAGGCTCCCAGAGCCAGGACAGGCATGTGGGTCCCCTCCCCGCTGGTCCCTGCAGCCCCAGGGTGGTGTCCCTCAAGGGACACGCTGCCCTCTCATGGGGACTTTGCATACTGCAGTGATATCCCAGATCTCGACCAGATCTGGGCCTGTTTGGCGTGTGACGGGGCGGAGGGGGGGGGGGACAGCGCCCTGCAGACTCCACCCTTCTCTGAGTCCCTATCGGAGACCAGTTTCATTTCAGAGCCAGCGTCTCCTAGGCGTGCCGGGGAGGAGAAAGCGGGCAGCTCCTGGGCTCGTGTTTAACAACGATGATCCCTCCCCTTCATCCTGGTGTCACGTACCTCAGGCGACTCTTACAGCAGGGTCCCTCTGAGCTCTAGGACAGCCCTGCCAGGGCAAGAGCAGACCGGGGAGGAGGGCTCACAGTGATTTGCAGAGGGGCTGGCAGTGGGGTCTGGGGCTGAGCTGGGATGTGGCTCCCCGGGTTGGTTGTCCTGCCAGGATTTCACTGCAGGTGTCTCCCCATCACTGGGCCCACCAGTTGTAGGGAAGGGTCACTGATTTCAGCTCTTAGATGTCCCCACTGGCTGGACTGGCTGAAGGACAGGGGCAGAGGGGTTGTACCCAGACGCCCAGAGAAGCTCAGCTCACACTTGGGTGTTTCCCGATGCCACCTCCCCTGCCTGCCCTCGAGTGGGACACTGGGCACTTCCTGTCCTCAGCCTACATTGTCACCCCAGCCATCGGTTATCCAAGGTCCCGTCTGGAGTCCTCTGCCTGTTCTGGCACCGACCTCCCACTTTGCTCGAGGATCTTCCTGTGCTCCTTGTCCAAGGCTGAGATTTCCCTACTCGGCTCCTGAAGCTCACTTTTTCCTCCTTCCTAGGCTCAAGGAGGAGCACTGGCTGAGCCCATCGCGCACACTGGCGCAGGGCGAGGGCAGGGAAACCAGGCTGTTTCCATGTGGCAGGTTCTGGGGGCCCTGGACAGTCAGCCCACTGAGGGGTCTGTGCTGGGCCGCCATCCAACACCCACATCCCATGCAGCTCCTTTTGTCCTCCGAGCCCGTGTCACTTCATGATGTGATGATAGACTTGCTTGCTTTGCGTGGCCTGCCCCTCTACCGCATGCAAACTTCACAGGGCAGGGACTGAACACGGCTGGCTCAGCACTGTGTCCTCTGTGCCGAGGACAGTGCCTACAGCACATCATATGTGCCCCCAAATATCTGTGACATGAAGCCTAATGTTGTTTGGCTCCTGCGGGGTAGGTCCCCGCCCCTCACCTGTCCCCACAGGTGCCGTCTCCCTTCGGCTGTCAGCTACGCTGCACCCTCTGGCCGCTCTCCTACTCTGCATGGAGCCAGGTTGCTCGGACCTGCTTCCTGCTACACTGGTTCGATGTGGGGCACAGAACCGGGAGTCGTTAACGAATGTAGCAAACGCTTCCCTGGACCTCTGTGGCCAGCTCGGCCTGCTAAGCTTCTCTCTAGGGACTGAGGGAGGGGAGAGAAAACAACAAGCACGTGAGCTCCATGCTGTGCTGGGGCTGTGCCTGGGTACGCCAACAATGTCACATCCCTTGAGGACTGGCTCGTGGCTGGTCGTTGTGGGTCAGATTGTATCTTTGGTTGCAGGTGCCAGAAGCCAAAGCAGCAGAAGGGCAAGAGGAACATCTGCTGGCTCCAGTCCTCGGCCATGGGAGAGCGGAGCAGGGCTGCCAGCAGGGAAACACAGGGCGCCTTTCTCCACCTGCTCATCTGGTTTTCTTTGCACACTGTGGTGTTTCCTTTTACTACAGCTAACTGGGGAGACACAGCCCTGGAGCTCTGAGACTCTCTGAGACTCGAAAGGGCCTCTGTCTCTTGCTTTCATCTGGTGAATCCTGGGGAAGGATGTGGTCGGCCTGTTTGGGTCATGAGTCACCTTGGACCCGGCAGCCAGGAGATCTCACATGCACCCCGTGAGCAGAGAGACAGGGCTGCACTGGACAGGGAGAAGAGAGGCAGGGACCACACAAAGGGCCTCTCCCAATGCCACCTGGGATCTGTGTCTGCAGCCAGACCACACCTCCCAGTGTGGGCCCCACAGCATAGTGTGCCTTCCTCCTGCCTTGGTGTCCAGTGCTCCAGAAGTCCCTTGTGCGCTGCTGCTGAGACTGTGCAAGGGCCAGTGCCCTGTGCCCAGGGCCACCACCCCTGCCCTGTCTTGGAATCTAGATGCCCCTGTCCCCATCTGCACAACAGAACCCTCCCTGCCACTGCCCCTGCCCACTGCCTCTGCATATGCCCTGCCCACATCCCCACCCCCAGTACACCAACTGCTCTCACCCTTTAAGACTTGGCAAACCGTCAGCCTCTATTCTCAGGTGTTCTGGGCTCTCAGTGCCCCACTCCACCCCACCCTGGGCTTCCCTGGGTCTCCGTGCCCAGCAGACAATTCAGCCCCGAGGGACTGAGGACTGAGGTTAGATTCCCGCCTGCGGCCCAGATCTGCACAGTGGCTCTTTGGGGCTGAGCAGGGGCTGTCTTGGGTCTGGTGTCTGGACTGGGATTATTTTCCTCTTTTCTCCCCTGGGGCCTCCCTGCCTGTCTCCCTGTGCAGGGAGCGCAGGGGAAGGGGCTGACACGGGCCCCACTTGGAGTGGCATGAGCAGCGTCCTAGGGCAGCGAGCCAGGGCAGGCGGAGGGAGGGCTACAGGGGTGGGGGGCTCAGATGCACCCTGTTAGCTGAGTGCCTTGGGGTTATCTGGAACCCATAGCTTTAGGGAGGATGGTTTTGACAGCCAGGCCCCTGCGAGAGTTCCTAGGGAACGAGCGGCCACTAGGGGCCAAGGGCAGCTTTGCCCGGCCTCGCTTCCTTGGGAGTGGCCCAACTTCGGTGGCTGCGCCTGCCACTGCCGCTCAGCGCTGCCCAGAGAGGACGCCCAGCACACCGGGCGGGAAGCTCTCAGAGGGTAGGAAGGCCCGGTGCCCAAGCAAGTGGGAGCGATGTCACAGGCCGCGGGTGCCTGGCAGCAGCCGCTTCCTGACAGCATGCTCCCGAGCCCGCGTGGAGCCCGAGGTCCAACGGCCACTTGGCTGCGGCAGGCCTGTGACTCACTGGACCCTGTCCAGCCCATCCGAATCACGGTGCCTCTGGTTGCCCGGGCCGGTCCCCGGCCAACCTCTGTCTGCACAGCTGGGTGGCATTAAGAAGTCTGGCATCGCCAGCAGAGCACGCCAGATCCTCTGGGCCTTTCTCGTGCCGCTGCCGTGTCAGACGCTGATGAGTGTGGGGAGCAAGCGAGGAAAGTGCTCGCTCCGGGCAGGCTGAAACTGGGCTGAAGCGTCTGCCGGAGGTGACAGCCTGCCGGGCACTGGGTCCCTCTCCAGATGGCAGACTCTGGGATGCCAGCTCCCAGCTGTGACATCCTAGGTGCATTCACAGCCTTCTCTAAGCCCCAGTGTCCCGCCATCGGGGGCCTGGGAGGCCTGGGTGAGAGCGTGCGTGGAGAGTGCCGAGAGCAGTACTGGCACACCCGAGCTGCCCAGCACGCCTGGCTGTCCCTGGGCTTTGGTCTTTCCCATGTTGCTCGTTCCTTTCTCTGCCCTCCCCCTCTGTCACCTCATTCACACTGGCCACAGTTTGAGGACATCCAAGTTCTTGTGGCTCCTCTCTTACCAAACTTTCCCCTGTAGTTCAGGCTTTAGAGTCCTAGGACAGCCCAGGTTCTAGTACTAGGACAGCAGGAGGCTCGTGCTCTGCCAACTGTTCTCTCAGCCTTCAGCACCCTTCCCTGCCTCCCTCGCCTGGCCGCACCTCTTCTTCCTCTGCGGCATGAGATGGTGGGATTGGACTGTGGTCTCCCACCATACGCCAGAGCGACAGTCCTCAGCTCACATCACCTCCTCTTTGAAGCCCTCCCCTGCCCCCCAGGAAGACTTGGCTGCACCCTCCTCTGTGCCCCCTGGAGAGCATGCGTGCATGCACACACACACATGCACACACACACACACACGCATGCACACATGCACATGCACACGCACACACACACACGTAGGCACACATGCGCACACATGCACACATGCACACACACACGCACACACATGCACACACACGCACACACATGCACACACACGCATGCACACATACACACGCACACACATGCACACACACACGCACACACACGCACACACGTAGGCACACATGCACACATGCACACGCACACGCACACACATGCACACACACGCACACATGCACACACACACATGCACACACACACGCACACACGTAGGCACACATGCACACACGCACACACACGCACACACACACATGCGCGCCCATGAGCCGCCGCCCACGGCTCTGCGCCCGCCTCTAGCTTCCTCCCTGGCTGTGGGTCCCGCCCTCAGAGGGCCACCAGGCGGGCTGCAGCGGCGTCCTCTGACACTGTTCTGAAGAAGAAATGGACCAACAAAGGGTGGGGAGACACCGGCCTGGCTACTAGGAGAGCAAATCCTCCACCTTGCACCCCCTGGATTTTTCACCCAGACCTTGTCGGACCTCGCTTTCCCTGGGGCTCTGAGAAGACCCAAACCAAGCCCTGCTCAACCGCCAACTGGGAGCTCGGACTGCTAAATGACGCTGCCTGCGGCCCTCTGCTCCAGTTATTATACAGGTCGTCACGGTGGGAGATGAGAGATGGAATTGGGAGGAGACCTGAGAAAGTTACTGTGTTAGTTCAGCTGATGAAATCTTTCGACGCCTTTCTCCTTGAGCCTCGTGTTGCATGCGCATTTGCAGGGAGGTGCTGAGTGGGGGACAGGGGCAGGGAGCTGGCGAGACACCCGAACGCTGACGAACATCTGAGGCCCTTCTGGACATGTTCATGCTCACGAACATCTGAGATATTTTGTAAGTTAATCGAAGATAGCCCAAATACAGGCTCATAGATGTGGACAGAAGGTTGGGCCCCAAGAACTTTCACGCTGAGCAGCCTATTTGTCTGAGGCAGACAGATCCTCCTAGACAGCTGGAGCCTCCAGCCCCGGCCAGTGTGGACGAGAAGCCCCTGTTCTGGCCAGGCTCATTCCTTCCTCTCCATTCCCCTCCAGTTGTCCCAGGATCCTTCATGGCTAGGAGGCACTAATGGCCCCTCAGTGACTATAGCAAAGTGGCTCCAGCTTCAGTTTCCTCTCCTAGGAAACAAAGAAACAGTCCCTTTCTACCATCCTCACAGGCACACCATGAGGACAGAATGGGCTCAAACACCAGAAATGATGATTTTCCTACCAGATGTAAAATGGTGAGTAGGGAAAAGGCAGTGGGCAGGGCCAGAACTCATGGGGCTGAGCCCTGGCTTCCTGTTCCACAGACGGGTGGACCCTGGGTGAGTCACTTGCCCTCTCTGGGCTCTGGTTTCCCTGATCTATGAGTAAGAGCCTTGGACCTGCTGACTTCAAGGGTGCCACCAGCTCCGGAAGCTGTGTGCCTCATTTCCTGACTTAACAGCCCCTTTGGTGATGGGAAGCCCATCAGATTTGGTGCGAGTTTCTTCCCGAAGGATGCAGCTGTGGATGCCAGCTCAGGATGCATCCACGGCTCTATCTCTACCCCTCTAACTCCTGGGCCACGCCAGCAGCTGGGGCCTCCCACGGTTTGAAGCATGCTGAGGAATCCGACCTGGCCTGGCTCCCTGGAGGCCGGGCTGTGTGCTTCTGACGTGGCTGGTCGAAGGAGGACCTGACAAGAGACTCCTTCTCTGAAACCGACTCATGTTTATGAAAGTCCCTCATCGCTGTGGAACGGGCGGTAGAATTTCCTCCAGGGCTGGTTTTATAGCTACGGGCTCTCCTGCCACTGCCACGTGGAGAGCTGCGGGGCTGGAGCCTCAGGCCAATCAGGATACAGATGGGGACTTTCACGCCAGTTCCTTCCAGTTCCGCCACTTGCTAGCTGTGCGGGCTTTGAGAAGTCACATGACATCACAAGGCCTGTGTCCCATGGGCAGAATGGCAGGAGAGAGGCCCTCCCGCCGGTCTTGTGGGGTGGAATGAGGCTCAGGGAAGGAGGTCATGCTCTGGGAGGGCTTGCTGGTTCATGTGCAGGACATGGTACTTCCTCGTCATAGCCCTAGTAAGGATAACGGTAGCCCTGTGCTGCAGTGAGTCCCCCAATCAATTCATGTTGCCAGAAGGAGGACAGTTAAGGTGGAGTGAGCTGTCCCGGCGTGGCGCAGTGGAAGGAGGCAGGAAGGGCTCAGACCTGCCTTCGGCTCCACCGCCACTGTCACCTCTGCCGTCGAGGAGGCCCCCAAACCTGGCCGCCCCATCCGTGAAATGGGGGCGTTACTAAGGCTGCCCAATACTTAGGTCGAGTTCCCCAAGGCAGAGCCCGACCGGTTGGAGAAGGTATCTGGGTGGCGGCCCGGGCAGCGCGGGGAGGGAAGCGGGCGACAGGGAGGGCAGAAGTCAGCCAGAGAGAGGAGCAGGGCTCCGCTGCCCCGACCTGCAGGGCATGTGCGCACACGCCTCGAGGTCGCCCCTGGGGGCAGGAACCTGGGCGTAGGTGCCCCAGAACCCCCCTTCCCTGTGTGACCAAGATGCGGCGGGCAGAGAGGCGGGGGCTCAGGTGTGCGGGAGCCCCCGGGCAGGCTGAGGGCTGCGGGCAGGTGCTGGCGGCCACTGCTGCGCGGGCAGCGCCGGGCCACACCAATTCTCAGGGCGGTGCCTGGCCTGGCCCAGAATCAACCCTTGGTTTGTTCCAGTCTCACCCTTCTGCGGCCGTGGGCTGCCAGGGAGGCTGGCTCCGGCCCCGCTGTGGGGCTGGGGTCTTGGCCGAGCCGGGCCCACCACGCGGGCCCAGGCCACTGGCCTGTGGTGGGCTGGGGCACGGGCTGGGGCTGTCTTTCTGGTCCACTCGCAACTAAGAGAGACACGGGGAGGGGGTCTCGCGAAAGCGTCCATGTGCCCCTGAGGTGGCGAAACCCCCAGATGCTTATGCATATCTGAGATTCTTCTGGATTTATTTTTTTAAGTTACTCAAAGATACCCCAGTAACAGACTGTTTCCATGCCTGGAGTCACTCCTGGGACTGTGGCAGTTGTCTTGTCATGGGCCCCGTGGCCTCAGCCAGGCCAGAGACAACCTTCTGGTAACTTCTGAAAGATGGGCCCCATCTGACATCTCCTCTACGGCTTGCCTCAGGAGGGAACCACAGCACAAGTTTAGCTCCAGATAAGCCTCCCTCAGAGTCCATATCCATGTGTTTCCTTCTTTAAGGCAAAATGTTTTATAAAAGACTGCTCTGGCTTTTTCTGTTAGTACCACCTTCTTTGTCTCCACTGATACCTCAGATTTGCAGGCAGCCTGCCTGACCCTAAAGGCTTGGAAGAGAGGAAGGCAGTCATTTGTGAAGGAGCCCAGAAGGCTGGATGGAGCTTCCACACTTGCGAATTCACACCTTCTCTGAGCATTTTAGCTCCTTCTGGAGCCTGGGGGCCGGACGAGACCACCGGGCTGTGAAGCAATTTTACTTGAAATGAATGGCAAGTTTTTTTCTTGGACAAAGAAACACCAGCATGTATCTGGCCTTTTTCCTTCCTCCCCACTTGGTAATTAATTGTAGGAAGGATTCTTCAGGGCGCTCAGGGGGAGGGTGGACAGGGCAGTACTTGGTTGTCTCAGAGCTTCAGAGCCGAGCAGTGGCCATCACAGAAAAGGCCGCCTGGTCTTGGGCTGGAGGGAAGGGTTATAGCTGACCCGAGGCCTCGTCTGTGCCCACGAGCCCAGAAAGGGGGCTCTGGAGGCTGGGCCTTCCCGGGCCCTCCCTCAGGAACGAGGCCCCGGGAGAAAGCCCTTCACACTGGCTGCTTTGTAACGGCCTGGAGGGGCTGCGCAGACCGTCCTGGCAAGTTCAGGGCACTGGCCACCAAGAGACAGAAGCACAGGCAGCGAGGGCAGAAGTAGGTCATGTTAATGATGGTGATGAGGGCTGCTCTGCACGGGGCACGCTTTCTGTTCCCTATAGCTCTCCCGCACGGTGGACACTACTATGCAAGGACACTGGGGCTCAGAGAGGCTAACTTGCCGGGGAGCACATGCCTGGGGAGAAGGTGACCAACGGCCCTGGTTTGCCCGGGACCCTTCTGGTTCTAGTGCTGAAATCTTTGCCTCTCTGAGGACCGGCAGTTCTGAAGAAAGCAGGACAGCCACCCTGGAGCAGTCAGAGCCCAGCAAAGACAGCCCCACTCTGACCCGCGGCTGTCGCCTTCACCCCGCGCCGCACCAGCGCTGCCCTCCGCCTCGTGACAGCTTCGCGTGGAGGAGACGCTCCTTTACCCAAGGCCGCACGCGGGAGCTGGAGAGCGAGAATTCGAACCCAGGACTGCCTTTCTCTAAAGTCTGTGTTTTCCACCAGCCTGTCTCTACAGGAGCGCCCGACTGTTCCTACGCTCTGGAGGGAGGTTCTAGAACGCCTTTGGCCCTGTGCTGCTGCTGCGAACCGGTAGGTAAGTCTGGTGCTCACAGCCTTCCAGGAGTGGCGCGTGCTCCTGGGGGAGAAGTCCGAGCCTGCGCCACCGTGTCCTGCCGCTGTGTCCTGTCGCCGTGTCCTGTCACAGTGTGCTGCTGCGGTGTCCTGTCACGGTGTCCTGTCGCGGTGTCCTGTCGCTGTGTCCTGTCGCTGTGTCCTGTCGCTGTGTCCTGTCGCTGTGTTCTGTCCGCTGTGTCCTGTCCGCTGTGTCCTGTCGCTGTGTCCTGCACTGTGTCCTGTCGCTGTGTCCTGCGTGGTATCCTGTCGCTGTGTCCTGTACACTGTGTCCTGTCGCTGTGTCCTGTCCGCTATGTCCTGTCGCTGTGTCCTGTCCGCTATGTCCTGTCGCTGTGTACTGTCCCTGTGTCCTGTAGCTGTGTCCTGTCGCTGTGTCCTGTACACTGTGTCCTGTCGCTGTGTCCTGTCTGCTATGTCCTGTCGCTGTGTACTGTCCCTGTGTCCTGTCGCTGTGTCCTGTCCCTGTGTCCTGTCGCTGTGTCCTGTCGCTGTGTTCTGTCCGCTGTGTCCTGTCCGCTGTGTCCTGTCCGCTGTGTCCTGTCCCTGTGTCCTGTCGCTGTGTTCTGTCCGCTGTGTCCTGTCCGCTGTGTCCTGTCGCTGTGTCCTGCACTGTGTCCTGTCGCTGTGTCCTGCGCAGTGTCCTGTCGCTGTGTCCTGTACACTGTGTCCTGTCGCTGTGTACTGTCCGCTGTGTCCTGTCGCTGTGTACTGTCCGCTGTGTCCTGTCGCTGTGTACTGTCCGCTATGTCCTGTCCGCTGTGTCCTGTC
>VSMD01008567.1:0-39562 GCA_008750895.1 Mirza zaza | reverse complement strand
TTTGTATATATATTAGTTGGCCAATTAATTTCTTTCTATTTATAGTAGAGATGGGGTCTCGTTCTTGCTCAGGCTGGTCTTGAACTCCTGAGCTCAAACGATCCACCCACCTCGGCCTCCCAGAGAGCTAGGATTACAGGCTTGAGCCACCGCGCCCGGCCAATAAAAGCTTTTAAACGCGGAATTGAGCTCCTACTTAACCCACAGCCTGACTCAACAAGTGTTTCAGAAAACAGCACGTGTGAAACATGAAAACACACCCTTGGGCTGTTGGTGTCACCTGTCTCATAAATTCTGTATCCATATTAAGCTCCCTACCTAGAGCGCAACCACAGGGAAATAGCTTACCTCCTGCAGAGAAGGGCTATCCCAAAAGTTCCCTAGCTTGCTCTAGAGTTTAATAAGATTCTTCCATTTTGTGTGTGAAACATTTCTTAAAAAAGCAAATTGGTCTATTTTTGCCTACCTCTGGAGGATGTGAGAAGATTAGATAAAGCCTCCTAAATACACAGGTGTTTCAGTTCTGACCGGCTTATGAAGACTACTAAGGGCTTATAAAAATCTATAATTAAAAAAACTAAAGAATTCCTAGAGAAGGAAGAAATTAAACTTCTAATGCTTTAAGTACATTGACCCTTTAATTGGGCACGTAGGGTGGGTGTAACTACTCAGGGATAGCACAAGGGAGTGTTCTAGGGTGATAAAACTGTTCTGTATCCTGATCAATCTATAAATGTGTTAAACATATATAGACTGTATACCCAAAGGTGGAGGGGGGAGGGGTGAGTCAATTTTATGGAATAAGAATTTTAAATTTTTAAGGGAAAAAATGTTTACCTCTAAGTTTTTTTTTTTTTTTTTAAGGGACCAAATAGCAGTTTTAACTTTTCTTCTGGTACTTGTGCATACTCACAAATCAAAATATAAGTCAGTAGCAGCTATTAATTGCAACTGACCTATTATATATGAGATCAAATTTTATAGTCAAATTGATTCTTTTAAAAGCATCAGAAAATATTCCTGAAAAGAATGACCTCTTTCAGAAAATGGCTCTTATGTTCTTGCCAATTTATATATTTTAAAAAAAGGAACCACACTAGAGATCTCCCAATTTTAATTTTTAAAACATTGCTGAAAGCTAAGTCCTCAATTTCAAGGTAATTTAAGACCCTTTTCGAACCTTTCTACTGCCAGCACTAACTAAAACAGCTTCCTTTAGAAGTTCTGTTTCTACTAGATGATACGTATGCATGGCATGTTTTTTCATCATATTAATCTATTCAAAAATAATCAAAATATTAAATGAACTGAATTCTTCACCTGCTCTTTACTATTCTTTTTAAGGCTGCGGTGGCAATAACTTGCTTTAATATAACTTATTCAAAAACCTCTGTATACAACATTTATTCAAGCCTTTCAAAATATTTTCTAATCTTGAGGCAGGTGGCTTTCAAATTGTGGTCTGCCATCTGGTCCGAAGTGTAAGGGACAGTCAGACCTGTGTGAGGCTGGAGGAGGCTCCAAGCCAGGACAGGGAAGAAAAGAGGAGCAGTGACTACTTACATGTGATTTTATTCCTGGACACTCACCAAGGGCAACTTGGAAGAATCAGGCAGAGTTGGAGAATCTACTGTATGTAGCCCCTCCAGCTTCCCTGAAAGAAGTTACGCTAACACTCTGACCTTCCGTGCCACCTCCTCCATGTCATCACCTTCCCTATCATGAGACCCACGCTCAAACTCCTGCCCTTCTCCCCAGAAGAGTAAAGTGACACTTAGGGACTGAGAGAGGAATGAGCCAGAGGAAAAGGTCTCTGAAGGCATAATGCTCTGCGCAGTGCTCGCAGGACTATGCAGGGTCTCCTGAGCAGTCAACAATGAAAAATGAGGATCCATGGGGTTCAGACTTAAAGTGATTCTCTGCCTTCTAGAATAAATCTAGAAGAAAAAAAAATTTCATTTTCTATTTATATGGCATTTTATAGGAAGGCTTTAATAATCATTTCGACATTTATTTTGTGAGCAAGCTATCTTAGCATGATACAGCCAAAAGTGAAGAGATTGTAAGAATATCTTCCCCATTCACTTCCCCAAAACAAGTGGGTCAGTTTAAGTGATAATATAGAGGCCTGAGAAGTCAAATGAGGTAGATACAACATTAACTCATACTGTACCTTCTCCTGAGCCTGTTGCTCCTTTTCAATGGTCTTCCTGAGAGTCGATTCTAGATTATCCTTCTCTCTGCACACCTCCAGGTAACATTCCTGCACAGCAGCCATCTCCTTATTCGTCTTATCTAAGTCAGACCTTGGACACACAAAACCGGCAACTAAATGACCACCAAAAATGACAAGGGCTGCACAACAAACAATTTTCCTCTAAATTATGGGGTAGAAGAATGTAGTCTCCATAGACTAATGGGCAGCCAAACTCTTTTTATTCTCACCTAAGTTGCAAATGAGTCTTCTCGTAAACCTCAAAGAGCTGCTGCTTCTCTAAAGCATGCTTTGCTAATAGGCTTTCACGTATTTGGGCTTTCATTGCTTCATGGTGCTGCTGGTAAGTCCTCTCACACCTAGAAACAGACAGCAGAATCTACGGCCATGCCCAGCATTACTACAAACACCAAAATGAATTCACTACCTGCCTGCCTTCCTTCCTTCCTTCCCACCCCTTCGCTCTAATGCCAATCATAATTGAGGTCAGATTGCTTTCCCCCAAACAAAAGTGGTAATAATTTACAAGGAATGATCTTATGAGAATCTTCAAAATTTTCTTTCTCCACATGTTTTTAGAGAAAAAGTAGACACTTGGAAGTGAGAATGCTGCCGTGTTTCAGAGAGAGTAGTCTTATGTTGAAGACTTTTGTTTATAAAAAATTGAAATACTTGAGGGTATGGGTTCCAAAATTCTAAGTCATCTTTATTAAACACAAATACTAGCAGTACCCAACTCACAAGTAAGTTATGTTCCAAAAGTCTGTTTCCAAGTTTATGATTTCATATTTGGAAGACATATTCCCTCCCACAGATTTCTTCTTTATAAAGAATAGTTTTCCAGATTAGCCTTAGAAAAAACACTAAGCTATAATCTTTCAGTGAACTACAGTTTTGATGATGCTATAGAACCCAACCTACTACATAACATTGTTTCTATTGAAAATGTGTTCCAAATTCTAATTTGAGAAGCCAGGGACTCATCTCTGCCAATCTAATATCTCAACAGGGATCTAAATTGATCATACCTATCCACAGCTTCTTGTTTATCATGGTCAAAATCCTGTACCATTTGTCTCATTTGATTACATAAGTCTTGATTTGTATTTTTCAGTTTTTCTTCAGTTTCTTTAAGTTCCTAGATAATAAAAGAATAAAGTATTTAGATGAAATAAACATCATATTCATTGATTAGTCTTATCTTACTTTTTAACATCCTCTGTGCTTAATCTCTGCCCTATAACATTTGATATAATATCATTTTCATAATTCCCCAAAAGACTAAGTCTCTTCATGTTTTGATAAGGGCATAGATTCATATCTTTGACAAGTAGCTTTCTGACAGGAGTAAGAGTTTAAATTTTGTATTTATTTTGAAAAACATAAAATGAAAATATTTAACCAGAAAGGTATTGGCTAACTGGTGCCTTAAAATAAGTTTTAGTATTCAATTATCTTCAGCAACCATCTAAATAAGCAAGGTTTTAGTTTTTGGTCAAGGGCTGGCTGAGGAAAGAATACCTCTATAAGCTATGCTACTACATAGAAGGGAAACTAGAATTACACTATCTACCTTCTGATGAAGCCACTACACAATAATCACTAGTAAAGGAAAATAAATGGAACTCATAATCACTCACTAATAAATCTGTCTACTAACATTACCTTCTGTATTTTTAAAAAGTCTATTATATACTTTGTATTTAACAAGGCCATGAAAATTCTCATAAAATATAGAAAATATTTTTAACCACCTGATTTTGTTGCTGTAAAACTTGAATTTCATTTTTAAGTCGTAGAATATCATCTCTGACGATCATATCAGAAGTAGAAGAGTCAGGCCATAATTGATTAGTTGTTTTTTCTGAGGTATCTGTTTTAGTCTAAATGTTAAAGAGAAGTCAAAAGTTTCTCAGGTTTTTAAAAAATTCTAAGTATTCATTTTGAAATAATTCCATACTCTAAAAAATTGTAAACACAGTACAAATAATTTCCATATGTCTTTCACTAATCTTCCCCCAATATAACCACTGTACAATTCTAAAAACCAGTAAATTAAAATGAATGCAAGACTATCAACTAATCCTCAGACCTTATACAAATGTCTCCAATTTTCTTCTAAAGACCTTTGTTCAGGTCCAAGATCGAATCCACAATTCCACATGGCGTTTGGTTGTTTTGTCTCATTAGTCTCCTCCAACCTAGGACAGTTCTTCAGTCTTTGTCTTTCAAACCCATGACATTCTCTAAGAGCACTATCTATATTCATAAGTTATTTTGTAGGATGTCCCTCAGTTGGGGGTTTTATGATGTTACTCCTTTATTCAATTCAGTTTATGCATCTTTAGCATGAATGCCAAGAAGTGGTGTGTGCTCTTTGCAGAAGACACGTGATGTCAATATGTCTCATCACTAGTGAAGGTCAACTGATGAAGGTAGTGCCTGCCAAGCATCTCCATTGTAAACATACTATTTGTTTTACTTACAATTAATGGTAAGTATCTTATGAGCAGATATTTTGAGACAATGCAAATATCCTACTTTTTCATCATACATTCACCCACTAAAATTAGCATTTATTCTAAATACGTATGTATTAGTATTTATTTATACCAGCATTATCTCATGGATGTATATTTTATTCAATAAGTATAATTTTTAAGACTCATGATAGACTTACATTTGATGGGAAAAGAATATCTAACAATTGCTTTTATTGGCATCTCTGATGATGATACCAAATTGGAACTTCTTACATACATACCTTGTTCATTTGTTTTTTTCACTTTCCCAGATTTGTCTATTTACATAACTTGGAACATTTTCCTCTTACCATCTGAGTGTTTTCCTTATCTATTTTTGTAAGTTTTATATTCATTGACAAGAGAAATGAAGATTTTTTAAAATATATCTACTCTACTTGACTTGTTGGTTTATGTATACACCAGGACTTTGAGCTCTCTTCTACAATGTTTAAAAAGTATCCTGTACAAAGGTTCATTCTACTCACTGGTGGAAGAAGGTATGTGTATCTCATTCCCATGTAGAGTGACAGAACACCAAGGCTTTGGATCAGTCTTCTAATTTGGTGTAGAGTAGTAGAGTCTTCTCTTCCTTCACAGGAAGACAACTCCCGTTGTTGATTTTTCCCTGTTCACTTGCCATCTTTTTCCAGAAGCCATTTCTACTATCTCAGTCAGAAGAGAGGAGAACTAAGAATACCTACTCTGTTAGCTTCTCTCTGGATGAGGGCGTACTAATGAGACTTTTAAGGATTTTACTGACTCAGTTGAATGGCTTTCATTCTTACACTTGGCCTCTATTTTTTAAAGTTTATGACATTCATTTGTGCTTCTTTCCTGGCAGGTGAGTTTCTTGTCGTGGCTGGGTTTCATACTCAGTTTTGACATATGATCACAGTGCAGGCCCACAGGGACTAGGTACTTGTCAGCACAGTACTTTTATAAAGATCTTTAAAAAGGACCACTGGAATGTCACAACAAAATTTCTTTCTAAAGGCGGACTACTGGATACATCATCTTCAAGAAACAAGACACTTAATATACCAACTCTCATACTATCTTCCTAATTATCTGATTTCTATCTAGAAAAGGATTCCAGCTAGAAACTTTCTGAGCTGGCTGTTGAGCATCGCCTATCAAGTGCCTTTAGAATCAAAGTATAGCCTTAACCACAACTTGTGGTAAGGTAATGATCTTTATTACATATCAGACACAAAAAGGCCTCTCTGTTTTATTTACTATGTGCACAAAAAATTCAGTGTAGATTTAAGCCTTGACTGCTAGTAAGCTGGTCTGATTTTCCTGAGGCTTTCACCACATTCTACCTTAATGACCCAGTTGGTCAAATGGAATAAATGGCATAATATTTGATCCACTACCAATCATGGCCAATCAGTGCTATATGTGGGCAAGTCTACTAATTTTCATCACATTATCCTGGAAATGTCATAAAGCAGCATATTTTGGCTTTGTGCAGAAACAATTTTATAACTATAAGGTTCCTGAATAAGAATTCAGCTTTAAATAAACCACTGCTATAAATAGTCATATGACATGAAAGAAAAAAAGCTATAACTCTGTAATAATTCTAAATTATTCTATATAAGATATAAATGAACATAAAAATATACTACAAAATATTAATATATATAAATCAATAAATAAATCAGTATATTCAAAATGTTCCTAAAAGAAACATGCCAAATCCACTACATAGTAAATATTTTTACTGGCCTTCTTAATACTTGGAAAATATACTTAAAAATGCTTAGGGGAGAATTCTGATGGTCCAGGTCTCTTTAAAAAGATATCCAGGGAAATTTAAACTAATGTGTTCTTTCTCTTAATAGATTTCCCTGTAGCAAGCAGAGAAGTTCAATACCATTTCATTAACCTCAGGATTTGATGACAGTTGTGATCATTCTTTGTAAAAATAAATACTGAGACAGCTACATCTTTCTGGCCTCATTAAAGATTTCAGAAAGGTTGAGCTTATATAATATAAACTTCTATTCATAGGCCCTACTCTCTAGTCATACCAGATTATTTGCTGCATCCTTTTATATATGTACGTCTGCTCAATGCTGAAATGTCCTCTCCCCACTTCTCTCCTGGATTAGTCCTTCAGGACAAAAATCCAATGTCTCCTCCCCAAAGACTTCACTAAGGTCACCTTACCACCCTACCCTCACCCTCAAACTTAGTCATTCCTTCTCATAGTACTTCATTCAAATTAGTATCATCCTATTACACAAAGCTATAGATGCCCATTTCCTTATAGCTCTGTACTGCTAAATATGGTGCCTGTTAACCACTTATGGTCTTTGAGCACTTGAAATGTGGCTAGTCCAAACTTAAATGTGCTGTAAATATAAAATACATGCCAGATTTCAAGAATTCTGTACACACAAAAATGTAATTCATCTCACTAATAATTTTTACACTGATTACATATTGAGTTGATAATATTTTATAAATATTGGGCTAAATATTAAAATACATTATTTAGGTTAATTTCACTTATTATTTTTACTTTAACAGGACTGGTAGAAAATATTAAATTAATATGTGGCTCCATTAAATTTCTGTTGGACAGCACTGTTCTAGATGATAATTTCCTTTAAGAAAAGGCCATTGTTTCTTTCATCATTGAATCCCACAAGGCCTTATACAGAGTGGCTTTTAAAACAAATAAAAAAGCTTCCCTGAACGATTTGCTCTGTCTCCACATACCTTCCAACCATGCTTTCTAACTTAACAGACTAAACAGAAAGCTCCATCGGAAAAGATGTGGGAAATAAGGGGCAAAGGCAAAGTTTGATGGTGCTCATAGGCTAATTAGATAATTATAGATTTGAGTAGTAAAAATCAAAACAAAACACTTGTTGGTTAAGTTACTACTTCTCTCTTCCCTATCTAGGAAGTAGATCAATGTGTATATTAATCTAACAAATATTTACTGAGCAAATATGCAGAGAATTTTCAAGACAATATTCCCAGGAAATTCCTACATAGTAATTTGAAGCAGAACAGACATATGCAGGAAGGACTGAAAGTGACACTTTGAGAAAAATCAGAGTTTTGATAACACACTGAGGAATCACTATGACAAAAGAGTAGCTCAACAAAATGAGTATTCAAAGATGAAGGCCTGGTTCGGTGGCTCATGCCTGTAATCCTAGTACTCCGGGAGGCGGAGGCAGGAGGATTGTTTGAGTTCAGGAGTTTGAAACCAGCCTGAGCAAGATCCCGTCTATACTAAAAGTAGAAAAATTAGCCAGGTGTGGTGGCGCGTGCCTGTAGTCCCAGCTACTTGGGAGGCTGA
Organism: Mirza zaza; assembly: GCA_008750895.1. Lineage (NCBI taxonomy): Eukaryota > Metazoa > Chordata > Mammalia > Primates > Cheirogaleidae > Mirza > Mirza zaza. Next base: position 31,500 of record VSMD01008567.1, on the reverse strand, counting down.
GGCAGGAGGATCACTTGAGCCCAGAAGTATGAGGTTGCAGTGAGCTACAATGATACCAATGCACTCTACCCAGGGTGACAGCAAGACACTTGTCTCAAGAAAAAAAAAAAAAAGATAAGATACCTCCCTTTGATCTATTGATCAAATAAATCATAGAGGCAAAGGGAAAGGCTAAAAAAAATACAAGGCATGGCTACCATCAACTGCCACACATGAGAAAGTATATCTGTATAGCAAATGCCATTAATAATTTCGATATAGAACAAAGAAAGCACTAAGATACATGAGCTAAGGTTCAGACTCAAAACCAGGATCTTAGTCTCCTAAATCTTATGCTACTCTCACTAAAATGCTTAAACTAATAACTCTAATATCCTAATAAAAATTGAGACATAAGCTTTCATTCCCATCCTTTCAAAGAAATGCATGGAAACAATTAAAACAAGCTGGATTTAAAGATGTTAAATATGCTGGGGTACAGGGGTGGTTCTTTTTCGTTTGTTGTTAACATTAAAATCAGTATTTTACTCATCATACATAGTTACTCAGAAGAGGAAACCATGCTTGGCAGAATTTTAACAGTAAAAACACACTATTATTATTGAAAAATAAATTAGCCACAATTAAAATTCCATAATAACTAGCACAGAACATCTTACATATTTTGCTTTAATAAAACTGTTTTAATGAACACAACTCCTAGTTTAAAGGATCAAGAAATAAAACAGCACCAAAATAGGAAGTAAAAAATTGTTTCCATCCAGGAGGAAAAGGAGTATAAGTAGTATACTTTCTCTTCCTTTTTCTCAGTTATTATGTCTTTTATACCTTATTCTCTACTGGGAGTATAGATAGGTGAGGATGAAATATGGAAGGAAAAAAAGGCAGCAGTTAAAGGAGGGCAGCCCTAAAGATCTCTGTGTTAATATGATCTTGAGGAAATAACCTGGATCTTTTTATTAGTCATGTGTTTTAGTTTCAATTTGCCTAAGATTGACTCTGTAACCTCAAAAGGGTCAGAAACTCCACCAGCTTCATTTCCTTACCTGTAAAGTCAGAAGACTAAGGGAAAAACATAGAGGTAGACTTCAATGACTGACATAACCTGATTCTATCTACGTAATTAATCTCCTCATAGAGAAGGAATTTTATTATAAAAACATGAGCCAGGGAAATCTCATGGACAAAATGCTAAAGGATTTCAGTACGGTGGACTCGTTTTAACCAAATTTTAGAGCACTGTTAGTACAAGCCAATCTTGAAAAAGTGCAGTTACCTTATTAAACAGAATACTTCCCTGTATTTGTGGTAAAGGAATTTTACCTAATTGGCATCTTATTTACTAGCTGCAATGTAGTACTCTTTCTTGTAAAGAAAAAATACACAGATGCACCAAAAAATACACAGATGCACTTCAACTTACAGTGCGGTTCTATACTGATAAACCCAGTATAAATTGAAAATATCAAAAGTGGAAAATGCATTTAATACATCTAAACTATCAAACAAACATCATAGCTTAACCTAACCTACCTTAAACATGCTTAGAACACTTAAACATTAGTCTATAGTTGGGCAAAATGATCTAACACAAAGCCTATTTTATAATAAAGTGTTAAATATCTCATGGAATTTATCAAATACTCTTTATTTATAAATATTAATTAATAATTATAAATTAATAATTATTAATTTATAATTTAATTCAATAAATACTCTTTATTTATTGAACTTTTTTCATTCTGTGAAAAACAGAATGGTTGCATGGGTACTCAAAGTACAGTTTCTACTGAACGTGTAACAATTTCACATCATTGTAAAGTTAAAACATCGTAAGTCAGAGACTATCAGTATCCCTTTAAATGGCATTTCCTTGTTTAAACTCTACTTCTAAAAATGTCAAAAGAACCCCTGAAAGCCAAGGCTTATTAAATATAAAAAATGTACAAGTTTTCTTTATTAAGCCTTTTTAAAATGGCTTTTTTTAACTCTATAGGCTCTACAAACCTCAGCCTCAATGCTTTTTTCGTCCTTCTTCATTTGTTGTAGATCTTCGATTTTCTTACAGCAGTCTTTGAGATCATTTTGTAACTGAGACACCAGATGACGCTTCATTGAGTTGCTGCCCAGCAAACGCTGCACTTCTGCCTTCAACTTCAGAATGAACTCATCTTTTGAAAGCTCTTGATCTGGGTCTTCTTGCTGAACAAGGCTGATGGAGAAATTGTGGTTTTTAAGATTAAATCAAGACACAAATCAAGTATGGTTATTCTTCAAAAGCACTAACTGCAGTGATGGCTATATTTTGTCACCTATACAATTATATACTAGTATTTCAAAACAATTTTAAACTTTGTCATATACAAGGATATCACCTTTGCCATGTCCCCATGTATAGAAATAAGTTTATTCATAGGAAGACCATTCTCGGATTTAGTCCTGCTGCCTCCCTGAGAGGAGTTTAGATATGTGAACACTGACATGACTTACATTTGTGTTTTTGGTAAACAGCATATTGTATGTACACATCCCTTATGACTTTAGGGGAAACAATATGAACAATAAACAGGAAAAGAATATTAAACACTAGCTATCCTACCTAACAATTTCTGTTGTTTCTTTCAACTTATTAATACTAAAACACAAGTCTAGGTAAATATCTGAGCAACTGAAAAAACACAAAAATAAAGCCATGCTAATTTAAACCCAATTTTAGTTTTAATAAATTTAAAGATTAAGATGAGATTTTCTGCCCCTTGCCATAATGAATTAACAAGGACTAGATTTATCTTCCTCCTTAAAAAATCTGGAAACCAGATAAAACAGATGAAACAATAGTTTTCAATCATTAGACAAGAGGCAGCATAGGACAATGATTCCTGAGCAAAGGAAAACAAACAAGGGGAGCCCTATGATTTGGTAAACACGCAGTTTACCAAAAACACAAATTCCCAGCTTTTGCCCGGAGAGTCTCCAGGCCATAGCGCAGTGAAGTAAAACTCAGATGAAGCCCAGTAATCTCATTGGATTGCAGAGAAAGAGTTCAGAGTTTGGGGAAGTCAAAATGCCTACAATGTGAGGGGAGGGAGAAACAGTGGGGGAAAAGGGACTGCACAGAAAAAGAGGTCTGGAGATGTGTGTGCATGTGTGTGTGTGTGTGTGTGTGTGTGTCTCCAGGGAAACAACCACAGGAAAAAATAAGGATGGGAATATGTTGTTATCCAATGAGCCATGGTGGAAAAACCTCCTAATTTATAGGGCATCAAATATTGCCTTAGTAGTGGGGCTAAATTAGCCCCTGATTAAAAGCTGCTCTAGACCTGATCTAAAAAAGCCTATAAGGAAAGCTTTGAAAGGATCAAACGAATTTCAAGTAACTTAAGTGTGTCATAGAAAAAGTCCAACAGTATTTTTTAAAATACAATAAAATCCAGCATCTAACACATAAAATTCAAAATGTCTAGCATTCAATTAAAATTTACCAGGCATGCAAAGAAGCAGGAAAGACAATATGAACCATGGCCAGGAAAAGAAAAAAAATCAATCAGTAGAAACTAACCCAGCAATGACACAGACAATAGAGTTAAATATATTCCATGTGTTCTGAAAGGTCAAGGAAAATATGAACATGTGGAGAGAAATGGAAGGTATAAAAAAGACCCAAATTGGATTTATAGAGAGAAAAAAAACCCGATGATATCTGAAATGAAAAATATACTGGATAGGATTAAAAGCATGTTTAACACTGTAGAAGATAAGTGACCATAAAGACATAGCAATAAAACTCTATGAAATTAAACACTAGGATTTTAAACCTAGGAATAAATTTAACAAAGCATATGACTTATACACTGAAAACCAAACATTGATGAAAGAAATTAAAGAAGATCTAAATAGATGGAAAAATATCCCCTGTTCAAGGATCAAAAGACAATACTGTTACTATAACAAAACTCCCCAAATTGATCTACGGATTCAATACATCTATCAGAACCCCAGCTGCTTCCTTTGCGGAAATTAACAAACTGATCCTAAAATTCACATGGAAAGGCAAGAGATCCAGAAATGTGAAACCAGTCCTGAAAAAGAACAAAGTTAGACGACTCAGACTTCCCAGTTTCGAAATTTACTACAAAGCTACAACAATCAAGATGGTGTGGTACTGGCATAGGGCAGACATACAGATCAAGGGAATATAATTGGGAGTCCAGAAATAAACCCTCATATTTACAATCAATTGATTTTCAACAAGGGTGCTAGAACAATTTAACGGGAAGAACCTTTTCAACACTAGTACTGGGACAACTAGAAATTGGACATTCACGTGCAAAAGAAGGAATTTGGCCCCTATCTCACATCATATGCAAAAATTAACTCAACGTGGATCCTACACCTAATGTAAGAAATAAAACTCATAAAAGAAAATGTAGGTATAAATCTTTAGGATCCTGGTTTTGGGGATGGCTTCTTAGATGAGATACTAAAAGCAGAAGCAACAAAAGAAAAAATGGATAAATTGGACTTTATAAAATTAAAGACTTTCCTGCTTCAAAGGATGCTGCCAAAAAAGTAGAAAACCCACAGAATAGGAGAAAATATTTACAAACTTGACAAAGGAATTATACTCAGAATATGTAAAGAACTCTTAAAACTAAGCAATAAAAATACAACCTAATTTTAAAACGGGCAACATTTGAATGGACATTTCTCCAAGAAGATCTGCAAATGGCCAATGAATACATGAAAAGATATCCAAATCAAAACCATAATTAGATACCATTTCACTGCTACTAGGTGGGGTATACTTTTTTTTAAAATGGAAAAATAACAAAGTATTGGTAAGGAGGTGGAAAAATTGGAACTCTCATACATTGTTGATGGGAATGTAAAATAATGAAGATATTTTGAAAATCAGTTTGATGGTTACTCAAAATTCTACTTGTGTGTGTGTGTGTATAATATATATATAATATAAATGGAAACATATCTCTACACAAAAACTTATGCACATATGTTCATAGTAGCACTATTCATAATAGCTAAAAAGTAGAAACAAAACAAATGTCTATCGGTTGGTGAATGAATAAACAAAATGTGGTATGTCCATTTAAAGGAATATTATTTGGCTATAAAATGGAATGGAAGTACTGATACATGCTACAACATAGATGAACCTTGAAAACATATTGCTAAGTGAAAGAAGCCAATCACAGACCATATATTATGATTCTATTTATGTGAAATGAACAAAGCAGGCAAATCCATAGAGACAGAAAATAGATCAGTGGTTGCTTGGAGCTGTGGGGGCAGGAAGAGGTAATGAAGAATGACTGAGAATAGGTATGGTGTTTCTTTTGGGGGTTGTTAAAATGCCCTAAAATTAGGTTGTGGTGATAGTTGCAGAGCTCCATGAATATACTAAAAACCACAAACTGCATACTTTAAATCGATGTTGTATGGTATGCAAAATATATCTCAATAAAGCCTTAAAAAAAAAAAAAAAAGAACACCCAATGTATGAGTTCCCTATATATGAAGGCAACGCTAATAATCTGTAGTGTTTAGGTGTGAATAACAAGTATTAAAAGGGTAAGGAGGCCAGGCACAGTGGCTCACACCCTTAATCCTAGCACTCTGGGAGGCCGAGACGGGCGGATTGCTCCAGGTCAGGAATTTGAAACCAGCCTGAGCAAGAGTGAGACCCCGTCTCTACTATAAAGAAATTAATTGGCCAACTAATATATATAGAAAAAATTAGCCGGGCATGGTGGCACATGCCGGTAGTCCCAGCTACTTGGGAGGCTGAGGCAGGAGGATCGCTTGAGCCCAGGAGTTTGAGGTTGCTGTGAGCTAGGCTGATGCCACGGCACTCACTCTAGCCTAGGCAACAAAGCGAGACTCTGTCTCAAAAAAAAAAAAAAAAAAAGGCTAAGGAAATACCAGAAAATGACTGCCCTAAAGTTAAGATAGTAGTTAATTTCAAGGTTATGGTTGAAAAGAATATGGGCAGCCACTGGCAATGTTTATTGCTTGACCTGGGTGGAGGGCCCATGAGTATCCACTTTATACTTATGTTTCATGCACTTTTCTTTATGGGTTATGTTTCACAGTTTTAAAGATTTAAAAATTAAAATAAAACTATAAAAAGTACTAGAAAAATGCCATCTTTTCAAACATCAAGAAATCACGAGGAAAGTGATAGATTTAACTACATGAAAATTTTAAACATGAACAGTGATAACTCTCAACAGTGGATAGGGTACAGAGAAATAGGTACTGCCACATGATGTAGGTAATGATGTCAACTTTAGGGCAACAGATATCAAAATCCTCAAATGTGTGCATACCCTTTAGCAAGAAGATTATTCCACATCTTAAGGAAATAATCAGATATGAATAAAGACTTGCCTAGAAGGATGCTTATAATACTGATATTGCATTATTTATAATAAAATTTTAAACAGTGTATTAGTAACCAGAACATGGTTCATTCATCCATATATTCATTAAAAATTATATATAACAATATTTACTGACATTCAAAGATATCAGAATATACTAAGTTAAATGGCATTATAAAACAGTACATTCAATATTATTTTATCTTTTAGAAACATACAAAACAGATAATGTTGAAGTTATATACCAGAATGTTAACAGTGGTTTTCTTCACAGGAGGTGAGGTAAGATTATGGGCGATTTCTATTTTTTCTGTTTTTTAAATTTGGCTTTTATAAGTTTCCCATAATGGAGGATAAAGTTACTTTTCAAAAGAAATAAGCAGTCGATTGTATGTATCCTTTATATGATGTGATGAAAATACAATTTCATCTCTGTGATCTACCTTCACAAAACGCATGAGAAAAACATAAACATAAGAAAAATATCAAATTCCAATATGAGGGGCTTCCTACAAAATACTTGACCAGTATTCCTCAAAACTGTCAAGAGCATTGAAAATAAGGAAAGTCAAGAAGACTCTAAGGAAACCATGACTCCTAAATGTAATTTGGTATCCTGGAACAGAAAAAGGACATTAGGTAAAAACTAAGGATGGACATTAGTTAATAATAATGTATCGATATTGGCTCAATAATCATAACAAATGTACTATACTAAATGTAAGATGTTAGTAGAGGAAAATGGGTGCCATATATATAAGTAATCTGTACAATGTAAATTTTTCTGTAAATCTATAACTGTTCTAAAAAATAAAGTCTATTGTAAAAAAGGAGATCATATCTGAGTTAAAATTTTTACTGTTCTTCAGTTTCAGGTGATTCCAAATAAAATGTTAGAATATTGTATGTGTGCGTGTGTGTTTGGAGAGAGAGAAAATGAACAAAATAGCAGGTAGGATTTTTTTTAAGGTTACAAAAGGAGCTCCTTGCAATACATATATATAACTTTTATATATGTGATATATATTGTGTAAGTCTGTTTGTATATAAAGATCTCACTTAAACCACCCTATTTCTACAGAAACAGAAGACAAACAATTATAAAAAAAAGAAATATAATTATATAAATAAAATATATTACCATGTATCTTCCTGTGCTATAAGATATGGTGAGCTACCTTTAAGCAGAATTGCTTATTTTGCTCAGTTAACAAATTATGCATCTCTAAATTTCTTTTCTTACTGAAAGCTGGCCACTGAAATAGCACATCCTGTACTCCTAGAGGGAGCCAAGTCAGAGAGCAGAGAAAGTGCTTGTTAAAATAATTTTTCTCTTCTTTTCTCAAAAGGGAAAAAGTCCGTGATAGGGACCAATCCTGAAAAGGCTCACTACTGAGCCCTATGGAAGTCGGTTCCCTTAAATCCAAATAAACTGTAGTCCCTCATGAAGCCTGCTGAGAAGACCAAAGGGAAAAGGCATTCCACTTGTTAAATGTTTATTATTTGAGCTTAGCAGCCAACTATAATAAGGGAGAGAGGAAACTGTCTGCAAGCTACATGCAGATTTAGCTACTCAAATTCCATGAATGTAAAATAGAACATTGAGGCTAAACCCTTAAAATTTACTAGGCAGTAGCTTGAGGGAGGTGGTAGTCGGTAATAAAAGCTTAGAGCCACTAATATTTGGGTCAGTGATTTGAAAGCAGCTCAAGTCAACAAAGAACTAAAATTCTCAAGACTGGGAAAACTGTTGCTTCCTTTCATTCTAAGAATCACAGTCCACCAGAGGAAAGTTACAAATCTCTTCTCTATCTCCTTTAAAGTTGATCTGATAATAAATATTTTTAGTTTTCCTCAAATCCCAATTATCATCTATTAAACTGCAGGTGGGTGGGATGACTATAAGCTAAACATTTGTTCCCTTATCCTGCTTTTCCCTGGATGTCTTCTCACTGAGCCTCGGCTACTAATCACAACACTGTGCCTTAGTTATTCTTTACTTTTCCAGATAAATGTGTCCATTATTCCTTTTACCATAATGATGATGTGATGTCTCAGTATTATTATTTATAGGAATGTGCTTTAAAATTACTATAGGATTTGGGCTAGGAATGCTAAGTAAATAGAAAGTGCAAAAGTAGAATATACTTTAGACATCATGATGAACGAAGTCTCTTTGAAAAGATAAGCATACATACAATGAATTATTTTCCCAATTGCCAGGACAATTTTGGCACAAACTAAAATAAGGTAATAACAAATTGGAGAAAAATCTTCTTTGGCAGGAACTGCATCTTTAATCCTCAAAAATAAAAAAACATAAAAGAAGTCTAAGGCAAAAAGGTTTTACTGTCATGTAAACATGAACAGACAGAAAACCGTGGCTAGCCTCAGGAGTTTTGGGTTCAATTACTGGTTCTGTTGCTAACTGTCTGTCTTCTTGAGCAAAAGAGCTCACCTCTAACATGTTAATACTGGATCTGGCATTTTTCACAAGGTCAAGGATCAATAACTTTTTATAAAGTATGTGTTGAATTAAAAGTAGATTAATACAAAATCTGACAATGGTATATTTTAACCAATCTTCGATTGAATAATACTAGTAATAGCTATCATTTATCAAGGGCCTAATATGTCTGGAACACATTACACAAGGTCCCATATATTCATTATCTATTTTAATCCTCATTTTAACCCTCTAAAGGATATCAAGCCTGATTAGAAAACAGGCTCAGAAAAGCTGCCCAAGGTCATAAAGCTGGTAATAAATGACAACACTATGATTTAAAACAGTTAGGATCTAAACTCCATGCTCTTTCCACTACCCCCTTAGAATTAATCCGGCATTAATAGGAAATGAGGCATTCATAGCAGTGACTTTTCTAGATGACTATATTTTAACTTTAAAATTTTCTGTAAATCTGTTTAAAAAATATAAAATGCACTTCCTCTTTCGCTTTAATTAGTCCACCAAAGCGGAAGCCTTTCTTGAACAACTTGGGATCATCATCATGGACATTCTGATGTGGATCAGAATACACATGGATGCACAAAGCTATTTGCTGTGATGCTCAGCAACCCCAGCCCCTCGGGCTTCTCGTTCCCTCCTTGCTAAGGCTGAGCTGTCTGGCCTAAGCACTGACAGCACCTCTCCCAAGCTCCTGCCATAGATGCCCTACAGTCAGTCAGGAAATCAGATAACTCATGGGGTGCAAATAAATCTAAGTCAATACGGCACTGGGGTAAGAGTTTGAAAGTGGCTCCTACTAAATGCATCATATAATCTAGATCGGATATTTTCTCCTTTGCTTCCTTCTGGATGACAGCTGTGATCTGTGGGATGAGAATCCCGGAAGACAGACCTCCAGATACACGGAGCCTTACTAAACTAAAATACTACTAATACACCTGCTTTCACCGCATCACCTGATCACTTTAGATTTCAATATACTGGATTCTCATCTAACTGTTCTTCAAATGGAATCACAGTATTCATACATTAACTTTGAAGACCTATCTTCGAGAAAATGCTTCAGATTTACATATTTGTATTTAGTTGTGTGATATCTGAAAATACATGTATCAAATGCTCTCACAAAACAATAATGCGGTAATAATGATGGCAAACTCAGACTATAAACCAAATGGTGGTGGTGAGGGCCAAGCGCATTCAAGAAAAGTTTTCCTGGTCCTAAATACGATCTCTTCCAAACACCTCATCTCTCTTCCCTAACCAAAACCAGTGGAGGGAATGTGTAAATCTCCCCTCTCTACATCAAGCACAACACTGAACACACAGGACTTATTTAATAGTTGTTTACAAGTACGTCTCCTGTCTGACTAGGCAAAACGTAAACTCCCTGTGAAGAGGACCGTTTCTAGCTCATCTTTTGTACTCTAGTCCCAGAGCCTTACCTAGCACTTTCCATGTGGCAAGTGCTTCTAACGTGTGAATGAATTAAGTCTCATTCATTTATCCTTTAAATGTTTAATACTCCCTCTTCCGCCACCACCACTGCTCCCCCATCAGTCCCCGGGAGGGACAATAGTAAAGCACTGCCTTCCGTGAGATTGCTAATCATTAATGTTGCTTAATTAGTACTGTTAATTAATATCTTCATTAAGCAGCAGTATAAGAGAGAGAGTTGCCATTTTAAAAGGTCACAGTAAAGTTCCTATGAAAACCTAATGCTTTTTTTTCTCATATACTATTGATGAATGCAAGATATCTGCTTTTAACACACAGCATTAGCATATAAAAATAATATGCCCTCATTTTAATAGTTAAAATAGATATAGAAACATAACTCTAAGTTTTAGAGTTTGCTTTGTATATTTTAACTACATTAATCACTTTTTAACTTTCTGAAATTGATGTGTCTATTTGGGTATTAAAGATAGTACAATATTAAATGGGACACCTGCACTCGAATTGTTTACAGCAGCACAGTTCACAGTTGCAAAGGTGTGGAAACAACCCAGGAGCCCATCAATACATGAGTGGATTAATAAAATGTGGTATATGTATACCATGGAGTACTATTCAGCTTTAAGAAACAATGGTGATGTAGCGCCTCTTGTATTTTCCTGGATAGAGCTAGAACCCATTCTACTAAGTGAAGTATCTCAAGAATGGAAAAACAAGCACCACATGTACTCACCAGCAAATTGGTGTTAACGGATCAACACCTAAGTGGACATACAGGAAAAACATTTATCGGGTGTCGGGCGGGTGGGAGGGGGGAGGAGGGGATGGGTATATACAAACACAATGAGTGAGATGTGCAACGTTTGGGGGATGGACATGCTTGAAGCTCTGACTCGAGGGGGGTGGGGCCATGGGAAACATACGTAACCTTAACATCTGTACCCCCATAATATGCTGAAATAAAAAAAAATTTTTAATTAAAAAAAAGATAGTACAATATTAATACTTGAAGTTTCTGTCCATTGTCTGATTTCAGACATTTATACTTCATTAAAAATTACTAAAACATACTTCAAGAATCCCTAGTCAGCTCATCATTTCGTGCCTGGGTCCACCTGTTTGCCATGTATCGTCGGTATCATTAATGTTGCTTAATTAGTAAACTATTTTCTCAATACCTGTTAACTTTGGACTTTTTCCAGTTGGCTTTTTTAATACCCAAATCCACATACGATTCGGTGAGTTCTATGTTTAATTCTCCTTCGGAGTCACTCGGAAGTATTCCTAGCTTTACAGCAGATTCATAGAGAGAAATTTCATCTTTTAGTTGGATTAATTCTTCCTACAACACAAAATCATTGAAAATAATTTTCATTATATTTTCCTACATGAAGAAAAACGATCATTCCATCTATGCTTCAAACGTTGTTTCAATGATCAGCATAAGGCAGAAAAACTTCTTCAAATGCATTATTAGGATACATTATAAATCATTTCATAAAGGCCAGCATGAATCAGGTTTTCAGGTAAATTGAATGAACAAATAAATGAATGAAAGAGAAAACAAATGTAAGTAGTTTCTCTCATACCTCCCTCTCTTACATTTTGTCCTCCATGAAAAGCGTCCCTTGAGCTGAGATGCTGATGGAAGCACTTTTTGGCTTGCTAGAATAGGGGACAGAGTGGACTAGTTTGACAAGAATGTGTTGTATTTTAGTCTGCCAGTGGTGAAAAGGCAAAATACCTCCATGAGAGGAGGTAACACTGGAACTCTTCTCCAGTATTTTCTTCTCCCTCCAGTAGAAATTGTAAGTAATACTGGAGGAGGATGCAAGAGAATTGTAGTGAAATTTAATGCTCCCCACACCTGTAGATGAACTGATCTCTGGATTACAGCGTAGAGGAAGGGATATGTCATGTGAAGGAGGTGCGGGCAGACTGGCAGGAGGGGCGTGGCTCTGACTCTGCAGCTAGACAGAACTGAGCTTGATGCCCCAGCTGTGTGGGTGAAGCTGTGAGCAATTCCCATGAGCTGGGTTGAAGATGGTCCAACCACCTGTCTCATACTGAGAAACCCAAGAATCACAAAGATGATATAACCACTGCCCAATTCGGTCGCCCACAGGGTCTCTTCCAAGCGGTGACACTCACATGCAAAGCCTTGTTCATGTTTTCACTCATCACATGTGCCTTTTGTGCTTTCTGCAGCTGGAACCGAAGCTGAGCCACCTCCTGTACTGACCCTGTGGAGGAAAGAATTATAGGATATATGTAAGGAGACAAAGAACCTATGATCTACAGAAGAACTTGAATCCACTGAGGCTACAGACAGTGAAGTTCTGCTTTATTTCCATTATCCTTTTAGGTGTCTAACAGAATAGAATCAGCAGGACCCAGAAGGCATTTCCAAGATTTAGTATGGCTCCCATATGTCCTCGGGGAGTAAAGGCACAGGCTACCATGACTTTCTTATTGATCAGATCAGCCACATCTACAGACCAAAACACTCCAGAAGTACTATCTACCTACCTGTTTATTTATTGATTAGAGAAGAGGCCTCACTCTGCAGCCCAGGCTGGCGTGCAGTGGTGCAATCACAGCTCACTGTAGCCTTGAACTCCTGGACTCAAGTGATTCCCCTGCTTCAGCCTCCTGAACAGCTGGGACTACAGGCACACACCACTGCATACAACTAATTTTTACATTTTTTGTAGAGGCTAGGCGCGGTGGCTCACGCCTGTAATCCTAGCACTCTGGGAGGCAGAGGGGGGCGGATTGCTTGAGGTCAGAGTTCGAAACCAGCCTGAGCAAGAATGAGACCCCCCCCCATTGTTACTATAAATAGAAAGAAATTAATTGGCCAACTAACACATATAGAAAAATTAGCAGGGCATAGTGGTGCATGCCTGTAGTCCCAGCTACTTGGGAGGCTGAGGCAGTAGGATTGCCTGAGCCCAGGAGCTTGAGGTTGCTGTGAGCTAGGCTGACGCCACGGCACTCACTCTAGCCTGGGCAACAAAGTGAGACTCTGTCTCAAAAAAATAAATAAATAAATAAATAGAATTTTTTGTAGAGATGGGATCTTGCTATGTTGCTTAAGCTGGTCTCAAACTCCTGCCCTCAAGCTATCCTTCTGCCCCGGCCTCCCAAAATGCTGGGATTATAGGTGCGAGCCACTGCGCCAAAGTCATTTGATAGAAGCATAACATTCCAACTCATGGAAAGCCAAAGAAAAAATTCTTCGGAATGCATTTCTCCCCTCTAATAAGAAAACTACATCTTGCTGCCTTTAACTTCTTTCCAAATGTTTTTTGTTTCCAGCACCCCCAGCTTCACATGTGAAACAAGTATATTAGGGTTGTGCTTCCGAAACTTCAGCGACCTAATATTTTAAATGTACCAGGGGAAGGTCCCATTTAAAAGGGACTTTCTCGGATTTCCAAAGAAAATAACCATCTGGAAAATGGTTAAGTGAAATGGTTGAGTGATGGAATATTATGCAGTTAAAGAAAATCATATTCTCAAAGCCTTTAATAGCCAGGAAAAAGACACACCAAGTAATGCCAAGTGAAAACAAAGACTACAAAACTAAACAGGGAGGGGCACCTAAACAGAGTGTGATCTGAATTTTGCCCCCCACCAAATATATATACACACACAATTAGGCAGCCAGTGACTTCAGAACTTTCAACTTTTGAATATCGCACCCTTTCACACACTGTACCAACAGTCTGAATTGCCTTTCATATGCCAAAGTGTGACTTTCACGTATCAGTTAATGAATGACCACTGACCTATTTTCAGCGTGAGCTATTCACCAGCCAACAGGGTAGTTTTTCTGTACAGCAGTGTTCATACAAACATTTGATTATTTTCTTGCCTTTTCATCTAATATCATTTTATAAAGATAAGTAAGAAATAAAACTATTGCTGAAACTAAAATGACAGGAAGTATATGTCTCAAACTTAATTCCACAGACACCACACTAGAAATCTTAACTATGACAAGAATGAAATTCTCCGGTCTCAACTGACTGGCTAGGTGGCTATTCCATTGTGAGGGGGGGAAAAAAATTAAATAAGTTATACAAAAGGATAGAACTATATGATCAAATACTGGGTCTAAAAAACCAAAATATAATGGGATTCTATAATCATTTTTAGCTTTCAGGGATAGAACTTACCTCACAACACACATTTTATTGTTCAATTTTTGCACATTCAGCTTTCGGATGTTTTCAGAAATGCACTTACAGAGAAGCAGGGTATTGTCCATGTGTGTACATTCGTTTCATTAGCAGGAAATACATTCATATGATAACAGTGATTACCTCTGAGTAGTAGGAGTATTGGTTATTTTTATTTGGTACTTTATGCTTGTCTACAGTTTCGAAATTATCTGATAAAAACAAACTATACCTTTATCCATATATAACAATATTTTTTTTAAAAAAAGAAAAGAAATCTGTTACCAATTGTCTTTTCTGGTTCTTCTGAATTATTTGTAATTCATGGACCCTACCATGTTCTCTCTGCATATTGAACTAGCCTTCTGGGGAGACAGCAGCCTGCCCAGACACCTACCTGACTGTAGCAAGTGGGCACACTGCTTCTGACTCTCCTCTAGACTTCTCGTCAGCCTGTTAATGATCTCAGTCTTTTCTAACTTGACTGCTTCTTGATTCCTTTCCAGTTGTTTCACATGATCTTTCAAATGAGAGCAAACGTCTTCCTAAATAGAAAAAGGGTTCAATAAGTCATTTTCATGATCAGTTTGAATAAATATTAAACTAAAAATCATGATATATAATTGGATTTTATTGCAAATATACAAATCATCACATAGCAGCATCACTTCTTTTACAGGGTTAAGTGCACAGGACTAGAAGTCAGAACAAACGTGTGTGATCTTGGTTGAGGCTTCAACTCAGTCTGTTTCTTCTTCTGTAATTACGCTAATAAAGGATGAATTAGATGATTCCTATCTTATTTTTTAATTATTTTTCTCTAACCTGCTTCAGAGAAAGATTGCTTTTTTTCTTTCTTATTTAGATGATTTCTAAAGTTGCCTTCTACTCCACATTCACAAGACACTGTTTATTTTAAATTTTGATTTTATTCAAGTCAAAGGAAATGTATTACATTCTTATTTGCATTTTATGCTGTCGGGATAAGTGTATGTACACATATTTAAGGAGACCACTTTGAATCATGCAATGTGTATCCCAAGACAGCAAGGATACAGATAAAAACATGGAAACTCACTCTATACAGCCAAAAGCTCATTCTGTTCAGAGCAGCCAAAAATAATTGTTCTGTCCTCCTAACTTCTTTTAAATTTGATCTGTTTCTCTTTTAAGTTTCTTTTCCTATCTTTTACGTGTCTTATTTCTCTTAATAATCTCCTTGAGGGTACCTCTGCAGTGCTTTATATGTGTAAGGGCTACAATAAACACTTGAAAAATGAATGACAAAGAAAAACACACAGGGTAAACTGTGTGTGTGTGTGTGTGTGTGTCTCTAATTGTATGGGGAAGTACGGAAAATATAGAGTGCGTATGCAAGATACTCAAGTTTTTCCAATTTGGGAGTAATGAGCCACAGGAGTCCCAAGCCCAGGAAGAACAAATCACCACTGTATCACACCACTGTAGAAATCATCACTTTTCATTCAAATGAGGCTACGCAGGCTGAATTTAGGCAAATAGTAGAGCATGGGAGAGGCAAAGGAGTGAATTAAGGTAATTGGTTGAAATTACCTAAAAACATTTTTAAAGAAAATAAGTGTAGTAAGAGGAATATCAAGAAAGGGCTTTACAGTAGAGAGAAGGCGAAGGCCTTAGAGTTTGGGTGCCTTATTCATAGGATAACCTAAAGCCAATAATGCCTTGAAAATACTAACATAAGGTACACACCATATGGGTACTAACACAGAAATTCCCTTAAGCAGAGCAAAGGGACACTGAAGTCTCCCATTTTAGCTTAAAAATTCATATGAATTTTGCATTCTACTTCATAATGTAACTATGTTTGCTTTAAATTTTTTCTACCAAATTTTTGAGCAAAATGAAGCTTCTGGAAACTGGTCCATGTTTATTCAGCTCTGCAAACCTCCTGGCACACTGCTGCTGATTCCCAGGCCAGCTTGAGAAGCCTGGTTCTAAACTACAAAAGTAACATGGCAAACACAATGAACGAGCTAATATTAATGACAGTACAATAGTAATAATAGCCAGGGGTGGGGAGATGGTTAATACTTATGTTCTGGGGTGGTCACAATAGTTTTTATAAGCAACTGGAAACTGGACAAAAAAAAGTTTTAAGAAAACGTAGAAATGAAAAACACTGTAAAGAAAATGCAGTAATTTGGGTATATGCAACAATCAATCAAACCGTGGTATTTCCCATTGACAAGTTGAGGGAAACAGATATACTCATAAAACTATAAAATTTTAATACCAAAAAAACAAACAGAAAAAGATGAATAGTTCCATCTTTCCCATGATTAGCTTGAGTGAGAACACTCAGTTCAAGACCAATATGGGCAAACATAGTTTAAGACCAAACGAGACAAGTATAATGATAAATAGATGATAGCTGAATCTGTGGGAGGGAAAATAATTGAACAGAGTTCTAGTGCACAGAAAAATGAGGATTAGACCACACCAAGAGGTCTTCAGGAGTCTCTTAGCCAACAGAAAGTGTTCAAAGTGGAGCCCTTAAATATATCATGAAAGGAAAGGTAGAAAATAGATCAGGTGAAGGTTCAGAGATAGAAACCAAAGTCCAAGATTTCACCAAAAGCTGAAGATTTCAGGAAGACCAGAATGCACAAAGGTATTATCTCCATCAAGGAGGTTATCAGAGATCTTAACATGATATTTCTATGAACAGTTTGGAGAAATAACCAGAACTCTTAGAACACGGCACACTTCTATGAATGAAATGAGGTAAAAGGCAGTTTGGTAGAGAGAGTGTCCAGGAGATAGTTTACTAGTAGAGAATTATATCATTAGAGGAAGACTATGAGCTCCAAGAAGCCCATTTCTTCTATCTTGCTCATACACACACACACACACATATATATATATATATCTCAAGGGAAACTCAGCTAAAATAAAAAGATATTATGTTGTGAGTGCATATAATCTTTTTTACCCAGAAAAGATGATGTCTTCTTTTTTTTTTCCTTTCTTTCTTTTCCTTGCCTTCCCTCCCTCCCTTCCTTCCTGGCTCTTTTTTTTCCTTTTTAATTATTATTATTACATAATAGCTGTATACCTCTATAGGATACATGTGATGTTTTGATACAGGAATATAATGTGAATTAATCAAATCAGGGTTATTGGGACATCCACCACCTCAGGCATTTATCATTTCTTTGTTTTAGGAACATTCTAATTCCACTCTTTTAGTTATTTTAAAGTACACCCTAACTTTACTGACAAGGGACTAATAACTAGAATACAAGGAACTCCAACTCAGTAGGAAAAAAAATCAAATAATCTGATTAAAAGATAGGCAAAGGATCTGAATAGACATTTCTCAAAAGACATGCAAATGGCCAAGAGGTTTATGCTCATCATTAGTAATCCAAAAAATGCAAATCAAAACTATAATAAGATATCATCTCACCCCAGTTAAAATGACTTTTATCAAAAAGACAGGCAATAACAAAAGCCAGCAAGGATGTGCAGAAAGCGGAACCCCTGTATGTTGGTGGTGGGAGTGTAAATTAGTGCAATCACTATGCAGAAAAGCTGATGTCTTAAGGAAAATACTAAATTAATAATATATTAATAATTTTACAAACCATATATTTCTCAAAATACTAGTTACACAGACACTCGAAAACTCAATTGCATTATGGATTGCTACTTCTCCCATTACATGTATTGAATTTTGTCTTTCAAAATATAATTAAACACCCATTCATGTCAAAAACTCTCAGTAAACTAGGTATGGAAGAGAATTTCCTCAACTTAATTTTTTTTTAAAAAAAGCCTATAGCTAACATCATACTTAACAGTGAAAACTTGAAGCTTCCCCACTAAGATCAGGATCAAAGCAAGGATGTCCCTTCTTAGCACTGCTTTTCAACGTCATTCTGGAAGTCTTAGCTAATGCAGTAAGACAACAGAAGGAAATAAAAGGTATACATATTGGGAAGAAAGAAATAAAACTGTCTTTATTCATGGATGACATTACCATTCATGCAGAAAATCTGAAAGAATCAACAAAAAGACTCCTGGAACTAATAAACAATTATAGCATGGTATGGGATGCAAGATGACTCCAAAAAAGTCAATCACTTTCCTATACAGCAGCAATGAACAAGTGGAATTTGAAACTAAAAACACAATACCATTTAAATTAGCACCTCAAAAAATGAATACTTACGTATACATCTAACAAAATATGTACAAGATCTATATGACAAAAACAATAAAACCCTGATGAAAGAAATCAAAGAACTAAAAAAATGGAGAGATATCCCATTTTCAAGGATAGGAAGACTCAATATTGTCAAGAAGTCACTTCTTTCTAACTTGATATATAGATTCAAAGCAATCCCAATCAAAATCTCAGCAAGTTATTTTGTGGATATCAGAAAACTGATTATCTAAAGTTTACACGGAGAGTCCCATATATATAGTAGTATCTGGTGCAGGATGTTGATAATGGAAAAGGCAATGCACGGGTGGAGACAGGAGGTATACGGGTAATCTCTGTACTTTCTACCCAATTTGCTGTGAACCTAAAACTGCTCTAAAAAATAGAGTGTGTGTATATATGTGCACACACACACACAAATATAAAATTAAATATACATAAAGTCTGTTCACATCCTGATGTTTAGCTATTATTCAATAAGTTTGTTAAAGCAGAATATAATGATCAGTCAATAATGTAGTTGTCCATTTTTACTAAGAACATTTTTATAAAGCAATAATATTCAACCTTTTGTGACAGACATGAACCTCCTAGAAAATCTAAGCTCATGGGTCTTCTCCAAAAAACTGCATACTCAATCCCATTCTGATTTGGGTTGTTATTTTAAGTTTGTTGGAATTTTCCATACCTTCACATCTTTTCTTCTCCTCTTCCCTTAGTTTAAACCAATTCTGAAATTACGTTAAGACAAATGCATTCTGAAACTTTATTCATTCCTGTGATTATCTAGGGTTCTGGAGAACAAGCAAACCTACCACCTGACTTACCCTCAGCAACTTTCTTGGAGACCCAAGAAAGGATTCCTATTGGTTAAGCCCCCAAAATAGTCTCTCAAGTTCTGTCCAGCCCCAGAACACTCATTCCTTTCAGTCTGGATTTATTCTAGGACCACATGAATAATATGCATAAATACTCTACAAATAAAGGACTAGTAATGAGAGAATTGAGAAAGTACTAACCAATCCTACAAGAAGAAGATGATGTAGGGTTTCCAAAATCATACCTTTAGGACATATTCATAGATTAAAAAATCATTAGCTTTTAAGTTTCACTCACAATCTGACACCTACTACAAACATCCATGATTTTTATATAATGAACCACAAATTGCTGGTTTCAAAAAAAATAATAATAATCAGTTTACTTGCTGATAACAGTTGCTCATTTGAAATCATCCCAACCTGTTCTTTAAGTGCGGTAACTGTAGCATCCAAATTCTTTTGTAAAGACAGTACTTGCTCTTCATACTTTTTTGTTAGGCCCATAACAATGCTCTCATGCTGCTCTCTAGCTCGTTGAAGGGATTCAGAATGATGAAGGTCCACCAGTTGCTGCTTCAAGCTTTCCAGAGCCATTTCAGTTGTTCTGAATTTCTTGATCATCTGGTAAATACACACAGGAGATCCATGTTTACAGCATTTTAACTCTGTGCTCTCTATGGACTTTAACCCTAAAACTCAACCATGCTTTAATGAGAGTGGAGAAGAAGGGGTCTCCCCATATCATAGCTCAAGCTCCTTAAGACGTCCCTAGCTGGGACCCAATAGGCCCATAGTTGTTGGAAACAATATTCATTGAGAAAATACATTTTGTAGTTACCCCAGGAGAGGGAGAGACGATTTTACGCAGCATGATGGCAATGTGGGTTTCAGGCAAGGAATCTGCAGCCACTGTATTGGCCCCAGCGCTGTTTGCATTGCTCTGTGAGCAAGGTGTGGGGCAACCCAATTGTTAGGTCATAGGAAAATGACAACTTTTCCTTGAAAGACTGATGAAACTTGCCAGTGGTTACTTACTAAAAACAAAGTTTTGAAAGCTCTAACTGCACAGTTGGTATTATAGGCAAAATAATGGCCTCCCAAAGACGCCCACATCCTAATCCCCAAAACCTGTGACTATGTTATGCTACATGGCAAGGGAAAATTAAGATGGCACATGGAATTAAAGTTGCTAATTATTAATAGTTGACCTTAAGTCAAGGAGACAATCCTGGATTATCCAGATGGGCCCAGTAACTTGGTGGGGCCAGTTTTCAGAGGAAAACTGAGGCAGAAAAGTCAGAACCAGTGAGACTCAACTAGCCATTGCTGGCTCTGAAGATGGAAATGGGCCATGAGCCAAGGAACACAAGTGGCCTCTAGAAGCTGGAAAAATCAAGAAAATGGGTTCTCCCCTAGAGCCTCCAGAAAGCAATGCAGCCCTGCTGACACTCTTGATTTTAACCTAGTGAGATTCATATAAGACTTCTGACCTCCAGAACTGCGAGGTAAATGTATGTTGTTTTAAGCCACTAAATCTGTGGTCATCTGTTATAGCAGCAACAGGAAACTATTAAATAATACACTTAATGATTCCATTCCCTTTATGTTTTTATTTATGTTACTCTTTTATAAACGCAGTTTCTAACTTACAAAAAGATTACAAAGTTATAACCTTTTACTACATAAAAGCGATTTAACTTTTCAATAAAATAAACTTCATCAGTTTTCAAAAGGTTAAAAATAATCTATATTACACCATAAAATTAAAATTTCAAATGAGGATTATTCTTCATTCTATTCCAGAGATTGCCAATTTATTCTAATACTGCTTTCATCGCTAAGATATTTATTCATTTGCTCAATAAATAACATGAACACTTTGTGCTAGGCAGGGTTCCAAGCCCTGAAGACACAATGACAAGACAGACCAGGTCCGACCTCTTACTACTTTCATGTGGGAAGAGACAATAAATATCAAGTAAATGAATGAGATCACTTCAGATTAGTTATAGAGTAACAGAATACAGCATGATGAAGGTGAGTGAGAGTATGGTATTGTGGGCTAATTTACATATAAGGTGAATAGGAAGTCCTCTCAGAAAAGATGACCTTTTTTTTTTTTTTTTTTTTTAGCTGAGACCTGAAGGATGAGGAGGCAGCCATGAGAAAACATTGTTTAAAACCTTTCATTAAACCATCCTCAGACTTAGCTACAAGTCTCACACCAAATCAAGCTCATTATTTTACAGTCACTTTCATTTTTAACTCCCCCCCTACTTTGCCACCACAGAAAAAAATGGTATTACCAAAAAATGGAATCACCCACCACCAGGCTTGGCTACCAATATCTTGTGACTATTTCCAAAAATCAAATAGCCACCTAGTGATTAATCAAA
Organism: Mirza zaza; assembly: GCA_008750895.1. NCBI lineage: Eukaryota > Metazoa > Chordata > Mammalia > Primates > Cheirogaleidae > Mirza > Mirza zaza. The sequence continues at coordinate 9,560 of VSMD01008567.1, read as the reverse complement.
GGATGTGTTACCACTTTAAAGGCAAGTCTAAACAACAGCTCCCCAAATGGATAACAAGCAGCAGAATCCATTAAAAAAAAAAAAGCTTCTAGGATAACAACTCTGACGGGAAAATTTGAGTCAGAAAATGTAGGTTCTGATGCTTTGTTAATAACTGGCTTTATACCCTTTGGCAAGTAATTTGATCCAAGACTTGGTTAACTCATTTATAAAATGCCTTGCTAATCAAACTTCAAACAAATTTTTTATTTTTTTTTTACAAAACATGAGATGTTGATTTGCAAGATCTAGAAGTGAAAATATGAAAAAGAGTTACAAAATTTTTGAAGACTATTAAGAGCAGAACTTGTTTACAAATTTTGACACACTGTAAAAGGTATAGTCAGGATAGCATCCAAGCAGGAATAGAAAAACATATTTTAAAAAAGATATATATATATATACACACACATACACACATATATATACACACACACACACATACAGGTTAGGTCAATTTTGAACAACAATGTTCACTCAATATATACTGACCACCAACCTGTGCCAGGTGCTGGGCATAGGTAATGGGGCTACAAAGATGAGGGCACCCCAATGTTGCTTTCAAGGTGTCCTCAGACTATTATAATAGACATGATGATCTGGCATGGGGTGAAAAGCAGGAAATACTTAGGAAAAAAAAACCTGTGGTCAGGAGCTTGTCAATCAAATAGCACCAGGCCATGCAAAGGGCATTTCAGAAAGAAGACATGACACATACAAGTACTGAATATAGAAACAACAAACTTGAGTTTGAGAAGAATAAAAGAACAGATAATTATGCAAGGATAAGGTGGTCACCTTGACACCATATTTCATCCTACAGGTAAAGTGGGGTCATTGAAAGGCTTCAAGCAAAGGAATCACATAATGGTAACTGTACTCTGTAAAGATTAATCAGACAGCCATCAGAGAGAATTTGTGGAAAGGGTAAAAGACTAGAGACTAGTTAGGAGACTTTTGTAAATAAGAGGATAAAATCCTGAATGGACGGAAATGAGAAGACTCAACAGAACTTAGTGGGTGACAGGAAAACAGAGGAGGTAAGGTCTCCTCCAGCTGCCTGGTGTCGAGGACTTGGTGGATGGATGGCAAGAAAAAGCAGGCTTATTATGGTGGAGGAAAATACAAACTTCAAAGTTCTTCTAAATTTAGTCCTACCCTGAAAAAAGTTTAGTTAAGTAACTAAACTTTTCACTGAATGACTTTTTTTTGCCATAAATAATGAAGTTAAAATATGTACCTGTTCTTCATTGACTTTTAATGCTTGTATTTGGGTCTCCAGTGCTTTTATTTGTGCTTCGAGCTGCATCTCTCTTTCTTTTCCACTCTGAAAGAGTTTTTGTGATTCTTGCAGGCTGAGGGTCAAACCATCCTTTTCATCTAGGGCACAAAAATGTTTGTATAAATAATGTTACTATAGAAGGACTCCAGTTGTCACAATCCCTATCAAATATCAGATCTATGTCATATATGAATGTTGAATTAAATTCAATTCAGACAAATAAACTTTAGAAAAAAAGCAAATAATGATTTAATTAAAAAAAAAAACCAACCCTGAGTGACACCAGAAAAAATCTGACAGAACCAGAACCTCTTCCTTCAAAAATATTATTGTATCCTTTTGGGGAACAAAAGATTTCCTAACAATCTCAGCATTTTTTTTTTTACCTGAGATGCCACATAGATGTGACAAATCCCTGCTAATCAAAGAAGGTATCTAACACTAATGATCCTACACAGACTTGCAATGAATGCTTAAATTCACCTAATCTTAAATTCATCCCACATGTTTTGCTATAACAGCTCGCATCTCTCTCTAGTGTACCTCATAAACAACAACACCCTGCAGTTGTTATTTTACCTTTGATTATCAGAAGCTGATGATTCAGATATCGAATTTGACGTTCACTTTCATTTAACTTTTCAACACAGTTTTCTAGTTGTCTGTCTTTCGCTTTATTAAGAACCTGAAGTTGAATAATCTGTATATTTTCTGCAGAATCTGCTTTGGAATTAAAGATGGTTTAACAGATTAAAAATATATCGAAATATAAATTTGTGGTCTTTTAAAGCAGTCTTTTTCAAACTGTGGATACAACTTATTAGAGTATCATGAAATCAATTCAGGGGATTGTGACTAGCATTTTTAAAAAAAAAAAAAAAAACAAGATAGAATAAAATAGACTATATCAGAGTATACCATGTAGTAAGAATAAGTTATGATTTTGTGAAACTTTTGTTTCATTTATATACACTTGATTACATAGATATATATTGTAGACTGCTTCACCATGTTCAAAAATGTAATTCTTACTGTCGGTCACTGCCAGAAAACTTTGAAAGTCACTGGTTTAGGATATAAACCTGAATCACTACCATTGAGGCCAATTAAAAACAAGTATATAACAACTGTAATAGTAAAGAGTAATATGCCATCATAAAATTAAAAACAAGCACATCAGCTTCTATAAAATCACTCTGAAAGAAAATTTCTAGATACCCTTCTCAAAATATTTTATTTTAAATGGGATATAAATATCATATTAATATTTATGTTGGCACACAATTCCTGAATTAATTAACTAATAAATAGATTAATAAAGAATTTTGAAGTCTTCTTTGAGAAATAAAGTCATTTTAGGGAGCTTCTAAAAATGAGTAAAAAATGAAAAAAAAATGATCAGTAGGAAGTCCAATTTTCTCTTTGGTCTAGTGCAGGTGGCCCAGAACATCCACTATGACTTTTCCCCTACTAATTAGAGAAAATTCAAAAACTCACTGTCATACTCTAGAATCACACTAGCTCTTAAACATGCACAATAATTACAAATTACTTAATATGTCAGAGAATATGACAATAAAAATTAGACTATGAAAACACTAATTCAGTATAGTCACTGTATAAGTCTGGTTTTGGGGTTTTGTTTTTGAATACCAGTATTTCATTTCAAAATTCTCTAGCAGAGCTGTAAGCACTTTTCTCACTCTCATATTGATATATATATACACACACACACACACACACTGTGCAAACGGCAAGTGCCACACAACTAAACCCAATATCGAAGTCTAATTCTGAATATAAAGTAATTCATATCAGAGGTACCTAATTATTAATATTACATTAAAACTATAAAATCAAAAGAAAAAGTCAAGATGATAATGGCTGATTTATTAAGTTACATTTCTATATAATCAAAAATCTGAGATTAAAGAGAAATTTATATTTCTCTTTCCAAATTAGTCTTTAATTTTAAAAAAGGTCATTAAAAATCTTTTCTTTTTTAAACTTCAAATGAACCCTAGTCTCCTACATGACTGTCAGGGATACTAACTACTATATAAATGAAAACACTTTAACTAGAGTGACTGAAATATACAGTTGAGAAAAGTTTTCCTTTAACTTTTCATTATGGAAAATTTCAAACATATAAGGAAGTAGAGAGAACAGCACAATGAATCCTCAAGAATCTATCTCCCAAATTCAACAACTATGAAATCATGGCCAGTTTTGCTTCACCTATACTTATACCCATCACTATCCAACAACATATTATTTTAAAGCAAATCCTAGACTTCATATCAGTTCACAAGTACTTCAGTTTATATCTCTAAAAATAAGGGCTCTTTGAAATATCAACAATAATTCCAATGATATACTTAAGAAACTATTCTAGAACAAGTTGAAATATCCACTCGGTGTTCAAAATTCCCCAATTATGTTATCAAAAAGTAAATTTGATACCTACTTTCATTAGCTCCTAAAAATTGTTGCTGCAGGCCTTCAAATGTGTCATTTCCTGCTATTTCCTGGGCTGGTGAGCCATTATTCTGAGAAGACTGATAAGGTTTATATGTCACTTTATATGACTCCAAAGCTGGACAACCAGGACCTTGTGATGAACCAAATTGCTATTATAAAATGACAAATGAAAAGTGACAATTAGGATTTGGCCTTTTCTTCCAAAATTATCTGAATTAATTAAACACCTTAATTTTATGTTGCAGAACTTAATAATATAATTACAAATTTTACATATATATCTGCTCAAAAATAGTACTTATTGTTATTTAACACTGTTAATTAGAAGTCTGCAATATATAATTTACCAACACCTTAATTGCACTTTTGAGCACATAATGGAGCCAATTTCGTAAATAAAGCTCAAGAATTCCAATGAGACTGTATATAAATATTTTATAACAAATGATTTAGACGATGCCAACATCTTGGGAATATAAAAATTCACATGCTCAACAACAAGAACATGTGGAATGAAGAACATTCTACAGAGATAGAATTAAGAGAAAATAACCACCTTAAAAGGGCCAAAAAAAATCCCATCATTGGGTGACACAGAATAGCTATTGGCAAAATGAGACATTTGTTGTCATTGAAAAATTCTGAGAAACAACAAACTGTATCCTGATGTCTCACTTCATTAAACTCTCCTACAGGAAAAAACAAGATGCTTTTTATTTCCTTAATATTGATTCTGTCCACTGTCATATCATCCTACAAAACAGACATTAGCTTAGAAATGTTTAACCTAAAATTTGTTATAACCGGTAAGCAAGAAAATTGAGGAAACTCAATTCTGTCATCTACACAGAATTATTGCTTTAAAAACTATATGAAGATACCTGAAGCACAGTGAAGAGGGAGAAACCAGAGGCAACAGTAAATGAAGACAGTCTTAATCTTTGGCACTTAATTTTTAATGTTTAAATAACTGTTTCCAAAGAGCCTCTATTTTAAACTTCTGACTTAAGATCATGATTGCATTAGATAATAAACAGAAAACAGCATGACTAATTTGCCATGAACCTGAATAAGTGCCCTCTCAGAAAGTTGTGTAGTTAAAATAAATCCTCTTACCACTGCACTTACATACATTTCTTAAACACACACAGACATCATGCGGATGCCTGTGCACATATACACAAATTCTTGAAAGTCAAGTTCTTATAATACCTGAAAATGGTGCCTTTGGGGATCTGAAAATTTAATTACATTGGTTGGCTGGTTATTAAATTCCTGCTTCTGACCACTGGTATATGGCCTAAAGTTTTCAGGAAGGTGATATAAATCAGTCTGTTCACGTTTATTTGGAGGACTATAGCCACTTCCGCCTTCGTCTCCACCTTCTTGAGGATGGTACCCAGGGAGTCGGTCTTCAGCTTCACTTCGATGTTTTTCCCAGCCATTGCCACATTCTTCTCCAACGTATAAACTCTGCATTTCGTTATAGTCCTGTTAGATAACAAGAGTAAAACAAAAGCACTAAGATCTATTCCCACCCTTGTCAAAGACATGATCACACCAGATACAACTTACATTTATATTTTGAGATTTGGGCAGCACTTGATGCTCATTCCAGTTCATCTCCGATTGCTCAGGATGATGTGGTCTTGAGAAAAATCAATACTTTAGATTTAAAGACTTATCGTTTACTTGGACATCGATAACATAAACAATCCCAAGATTTTAACATGTTTTCCCTCCATCCTTCACTCAAAATTTTAAGAATCAGTCCTACAGTTGTATAATCACGTACATTATTATTATCTGCAGAGAATCAAAAGAAAACAACTTATAGACTTGCAATACACAAGTGAAAGTGATTTCAGGTCCTTACTCTCCCTCTGTGCCATCGTCACTGCTGTCCGAATAGTGGAGCTCGGGGGAGGAGAGGTCATCATCCAGCATATCATGAGGAAGGTCAGTGAGTAATTGCTGCAACTGAGTCAGAAAAGTCTGCATCAATATCACCGGACTGCAATACAAGATGCCAAACCAAAACTGCCTTGAAATGAGTGATTTTGAACTGTGGAAGTCAAAGAAGTTCCTCATTCCTCCTTTCATTAATTGCTTAAATTCCATACAAATTATGTTCATCATTTCACTTGGGGAAAGGGGAATACATAATGTCAGGATTTATATCAGAAGGCTTTATTTTTGTCCTACAAAGTTTTCAGATTTTTTTTATTTTATTTTATTTTTTGAGACAGAGTCTTACTCTCTTGCCCAGGCTAGAGTGCTGTGGCATCAGCCTAGCTCACAGCAACCTCAAACTCCTGGGCCAAGTGATCCTTCTGCCTCAGCCTCCCGAGTAGCTGGGACTACAGGCATGTGCCACCACGCCCGGCTAATTTTTTCTATATATTTTTAGCTGTCCAGCTAATTTCTTTCTATTTTTTTAGTAGAGACAGGGCCTCGCTCTTGCTCCGGCTGGTCTTGAACTCCTGAGCTCAAGCAATCCTCCCACCTCAGCCTCCCAGAGTGTTAGGATTACAGGCATGAGCCACCGCATCTGGCCCTCAGATTTAAATACACATACAACACAATTGAAAAACTTTTCTATGGAAACGCAGCACATCACAATAATGGTATAATCATCGTATTATATTATCTCAGGCCAGACTGAGTCTCAGAATCCTGTTCTACCAGTAATCAGACCTTGAACACTTGATTTTCAGACATCCCCATGGGGAATCTGAGTGGCCAGATGCACTCTGCCCAGGTGATGAGAACAATAGCAGCAACAGGTGCCCCAGAAGCCTTTAAAGGCTCTGAAACCTCTTGGGGAGAGACTTAATTAGTAGACAGCCATCTAATTCCAATGATGAAAAGACATATAATACTCTGCTCTTATAAAACATTTGAGTAAAAGCAGAGTCTGAAGATTCAGTTTTCTACAGATAGCACACTCAAGCATAACACTAAACCTGAATTAAAAATTTGACTTTGCTCTCCTATTTTTTTCTAGAAACACCACAATTTTAGCATTCTGCCTATATAAACTAGATGAAATTAATTAATTCAAGTTTCAAGATAAACTATGATAAATAGATGAATAGTCTGATTTATTAAATTTCAATATCCGCAATTGTCTTTCTTCAAATCTCATTATAAAGTGTCTTCAAGTTTGTAACAATCAGAAGATCAAATATTATGTTACTGAATAGTTTGTAGGGGGACTGCTTATAATGATGACTTCCCTTTGAGAAACTAAGCACCAGCTTAATTAACAAGTTGACTAAGTCCCTCCAAAGTCCAATAATCAAAGCCATAAAATCATGCAACAAGTGAATGTTAAGCATGTTAAATACCCTGTAAAAGCTTGGAGAAAAAAAGAGATGCTTCTTGGTCTATGACAGGTTTTTTTCCTCCCTACTTTCTAGTATAAAAGAAATGGAATATAGCTATAAAACATACCTATTAAGAATAAAAAAAAACTTTCTTAAATAAAATACATATGGGAAAAGTTAAATGAACATATTTCAAAAAAGGTCTGAAAGGAATGCCCCAAATTGTTAAAATTTGGGAATGGGAATGGAGTAAGTGAGGCGGGAAGGGGGAATACTTCTTCATTCCACATAGATTTCTGATATTTACAACATAGTTTGTTTTTTTTTTAAGGTTTTCTCAATCCATTTGGTTCTTTAAAGACAAGAGAAAGATATTCTCTCCAATGAAAAGTTATTTTCATCTCTAAATCTGTTTGCTGCTAAAATTAACAACCAAGACCTTGATTTACTGCCTACCTGCACATGCAGGGTGCTTGAAAAATCATTTTGAGAATTACCCATAGTCAGAGTTGACACAAAGATATAAAGAATAAGAAACACAAAAGAAACACACTAAAAACAGAACACATCAACATATTAGTATACTACCTGCCTCAAGTGAAAGGTAGCAAAGTAATTCTATAAAGACACAAAATGCACTAGAAAAAAAATGACACCTATGTGGTCTTTTAAAATTAGTCCAACCTGTTTTGTCTATAATTATACACCACTATTTTAAGGGAAAAGACTACCCCCACATGTTACACAGGGAAAAATAACAACAAAATAAATCTTTTATACTTACATCAAGTAGAGATTTCTGAATAGAAAGAATATTTTTTTCTAAACCTTCAGTAAGGTTCAAGTACACAGCCTTATAATTCAGAGGAACCATGACAGGGACATCTGAACAGTACATTTTTTTCCCCTCACAAAAACAGAAAGAGCTATATAATGATTAAGCAGTTATTGTAGTTTTCTTTGTGACACAACAAAATTAACAAAATAGGCATCCATGGAGGAAAATTAATTTGAGCATAGGCAATCAGCTAATCAAAATACTTCTGGATCCAGAGATAAACTTTTTAACTTGCAAAATCATTCCTTTAGTATTTAGAGTCTCATACGATATTTTAATAATATATATGCACTAAAATTTTTAAATAGTTTCATTCGCCTTCCAAAAATTTCTCCATCAAGCTCTTTGGGATAGCTGGGTCATTTTTATTCCTTGGCTTCTTTAATTTTCAGGGCAGAGAAAAGCTAAATGAAGCAAAGATCCACCCAAGTTCCAAATAGAGATTGAAAGACCTCAGAGATAGCAATCCTTATAAATGACAAGATTTAATCCCACTCATTAATTTCGAATTCATCAGACTGCTTTTTGGTTACAAGTAGCAATCTTTTCAATAGGATATTATTATGTATCAACTGAGTTTAAAAATTTAAGAGATACCTTCCCTAGAAAAAAAGATAATTTGCCACAGTTAAGGCTCTGATTGAAATAAAATCTGAATCGTTCTATAAACTTCTCTCCCTTTCTACTTCACATTTCTTTCTTCATAAGAAAAAAAAAAAAGAAAAGAAAAAAAGAGGGCATTTTACTCCAAGAACTTTGTCAACAAAACACTTTACAACTCATGGAGAACACCCAAAAAGCCTATGTTCAGGGATAATGTAAAACAGAGAACATGTAAACCTTTTGTTAGGATTTTCAACTTAAATTAACAGACTGTATTCTAAGCCTATAATCCCCTCATATTCATGAAAGCAAAAGTCATCAAATTACAAACCATACTCTTCTCCCAAGAGACAAGCAGCAAGTGGAATAGCTCACAGTCATATTCCCTTTGAACAGGTTACCTCATTAAGTACATTTCTGAAAAGATTCTGATATTTAACAATATGAACTATTAAATAATGCTTTCATGCATACACACTAAATATAAACAAATACTAGCTTCACAACTCCCTCTAGTGGACACAAAATATCAAAATGCTTCCATAATTACATCAAACAAGGCAGTTAGAAAGTGGAAGAAAGGCCATGCAATGGAAACCTTGCCTCTAAAATACATGATTCCAAGCTCAATGGAGCTTTACTATTCTATTAGAGAAGTACCAATATAAAAACCAAAAGGAACCGAAATCCATATCGCCAGGTGCAAGTTTCTGTCTGCCATCTGCTACTTAAACCACCTACTATTCTACATAAGATCATTTTGAATACGTCATCACTAAGTGATCCATGGTCAGTAAATACGTCATCACTAAGTGACCCATGGTCATTAAATACTATTTTGATATCACAGTTTAGCAAGTATTTCTGCCACAAATCACCAGCTCTGGAATATATACATACATAAATAGATAATTTTACTAGCTAGAACCAAGCAATAATCACGAAGCTACATCTGGTGACACTGAATAAAGAGAGTGTGTGTGTGTGT
>VSMD01008566.1:0-14591 GCA_008750895.1 Mirza zaza | reverse complement strand
TCATTTTGACTTTTAAAACCAAGAGTCAAGTTGTGCTAAGGACAGATGCCTGCTATTAGTAGCAGACAATTACTTAGTGGATTTGTTTTCAAGTTTATCAGATTGTAAGTTGCCTTCTGGTTACAGTGGATCAGCTTTCATTCCAATTTAAATAAGTATGTCTACAGCAGAATACAGAATGTACTGGTGGTACCAAGTCCTTATTAGTGTTTTTCTTCTACTTGACACATATTTTGTTTCCCATCAACAGAACCTAAATTAAATGGTACATTATTCTTAGGCAGATTTGATAATAGATTGCATCCTGCCCCTTAAAGCTACTGTTGAACACTTCATTTCAAATAACAGTAATAATAATAAACTTTCAAACACAAAATATTAATATAGAAGGTAATCTATAGAATTAAAATTCATACACACACACACACACACACACACACACACACACATTTCCAAGAGACAAAAAGACAAAAAAGTATTGATTATCCAGAAGAAACTACAGCCAGGGATTTTACCCTGTATACACTATATAGAGAAGGTTTCCCCCTGCTGTTAAAAATGTGTGACTTTCTGGTAGAATTGCGGAATTGATTGACATTATTCTTGAAAATTCCTATCCTTAATATTCAGAAATTTTCTCCATAAATACTCTTCTTCAGAATAAGAACATATAATTAACAAATACAAAAATATTAGATAATATGTAATTCCCCTTTCTCAAACTTAGAAATATTACTGTCTCTTATTTCAAGCATGAGGTTTCATTGCACTCTAATGAATGTAAATTTCTAACCACACTGGTAATTATTGCTAAGGAAAATGTTATTTTAAAACCTGATTTGATATTGATATTTGATATTGATATTGGACATTGAACTAAGCTCAAATATATTATACTGCAGCTTTAGTTTTTGGCTTTTGTTAGAGGAATTCTAAAGCCATGGATGAAGAGGATAGGAGATCATAAACTGAATATGGATAACGTCTATGTTGTTATTTTTTTTCTACATTTATAGCCATAGGAATTATGTAATTTCTTGACAGTTGATAGATACTACTGGTAAAAATCAAATATAGGTTAAAAATAATAATTTCTCACTGAGAAGTAAGGAGATGATAGTTGAACATGTGGGAACAAATCTTTCTGCTGCCATGCTGTGATGAATTTGAGTTTGATTGAATTTGCTTGGTAATGCGGCAGTAGGGGAAATGAAAATGCGATGTCAGTTCCAATAGCAATTAACCAGAATGATTACAAATGTCTAAATGATAGTGCATTAGAGTTGACATGTTTTTGACTACAACTTGACATAAAGTCATGAAGAGTTTGTCCTGACTTAACTCCAAACTTTAATAGAAGCTGCCAGAATAGATAGAACCATGGCAGGTCTGCTCATTTAGCAATCGTCAACCCTAGCATCAAGTGCATTGGCCATAACAGATGTGTCACACATCAAATGTGAAGACATCTGTAATTATGTTACTTCACACTATATATATTTTCAACTCTAGTACACTCATTTCTATAGAATTATCAGAAATGGATAAGGTTTCCCTCCCAATTCTGTATTTTGTAGATAGATTTTAAATCCATTTATTTCCCATTTTTCTCCCCAAGAGAAGGACATTTCAAAAGATGCCTAAAGATTTGGTTTGCCTTCAGATTCTGTATGCTCTGGTCCATACTGTAATAATAAGAAACTCTTAATGTGAAAACACTTTCTATTTAAATTTTAACCTAAGAGACAGCTGATAAATTAGGTATAATTGTTCATATTTTTTAGTTCAGGAAAAAGATGAATAGTAATCTTTTTTAAGATCACAACAAATAAGTGGTACAGCAAGGACTTGAACTCATGTTTCCTGTTTCATAGCGCTCTTGATTCTGAGAGTCTGTCCTTTTAATGTACAATTTGCTAGAAAGACTAAAATATTAGCTTGACTGGAATTTAAGTTCAAAATTCATCTACCACCAGTAGGAAAGTGTGACTTTTCTTTGAGTATTGCTATTATTTTTTTTTAGTTTGTATCTATTTTCAGTAATTTATGTCTTCAATGTAGATAAACATGAGTTGTATTTTGCTCTTAGAAATAAAGTCAATATTTGTTGTAATTTAACAATAATTTATTGAATAAACATTTTTCATTATAGGAGAAAATAGCTAAAATATGAAAGAAAATCTATGCTGAGCAATAGCTTACAATCTCACTGTGGCAACAGAGCACAACAGGGAAAAATGAATATGAGTAACTGTTAAACAAAATAATAGACATGTGTATGAATATGTGTTAAAATAAAAATATAAAACAATGTTTTTTCCAGCATTATTGATAATAAAATTGGCATACAAAAACTGCACATAATTAATGTAGACAATTTGGTGAGTATGAATATGTGTACTTATGTTAACATCACTGCAATCAAAGCAATAAACATATCCATCACCTTCAAAAGTTTCCTTGTGTCTCTCTGTTTGTGTTTTGTGGTAAAAACACTGAATATATGATCTACTGTTTTAACAATTTTTCATGTGTTCAATAATTTATATGTTATACCCTATCTGCATTATGTTATACAGCAGATCATTGGAATTTACTCACCTCTATAATGGTAATTTTAAACCTAGTGAACAACAATTTTACATATAGTTCTCCCTCTATTCCCTGTTAACCATAAATATATTGTCTACTTCTATGTGTTTGTCTATTTAAGATGTCACATATAAGAGGAATCATGCAGCATTTGTACTTCTGTGACTGGATATTTCACTTAGTAACATCCTCTAGTTCCATCCATGTGTATAAATAGAATTCCCTTCTTTTTCAATACTGAATAATATTCATTGTAGGTATATGCACATTTTCTTTATCCATTCATCTGTAGATGGATATTTGAGTTGTTTCCATATCTTGGCTATTGTCAACAAGTGCTGCAATGAACATGAAAATGTAGATAGCTCTTCAAGATCCTGATTTCAATTCTTTTAGATATTGTTTTAGTCCATTTTATGTTGCTACAACAGAATGCCTCAAGCTCAGTAATTACAAAGAAGGTTACTTAGCTCACAGTTCTGTAGGCTGGGAAGTGCAAGAAGAATGACATCAGCATCTGCTTGACTTCTGTGAAGGGTTTCCTGCTGGGTCATAACAAGGTAGAAGATCAAAGAGAAAGCAGACATGTGAAAAGAGGCAAAACCAGAGTGGATTTCTCACTTTAAAACATCCCACTTGAGGGGGGGGGGTAGCAAATCCCTTCCTGAGAGAACTCAATCCATTTGCCCAAGTGTGAGAACTTACTACCAGGAGAAGTGCATCAAGCCATTCATGAGGCATCTACCCCATCAGCCCCTTGACCCAAACACCTTCCACTGGGCCCCAACCCCTGACACTGCCACACTAGAGATCAAATTTCAACATGACTTTCCACAGGGACAAGATACATACAAACCACAAACCGTAGCAGATGCATACTCAGAATTGAGATTTGTGAATCATTATGAAGTCTATTTCTACATTTTGAGGAACCTCCATACTGCTTTCCATAGTGGTTGTATCATTTTGCATTCCCAACAACTATGTACAAGGGTTCTATTTCTCCACAACCTCGCTAAAACTTATGTTTTTTTTTTTTTTTTTTTGATAATACCTAACAGGCATGAGGTACTATCTTATTGTGGTTTTGATTTCCATTTTCCTGATTTTTAGTGATGTTGATGAAGTGATTATTTTAAAGTTTTTCCTTAATATTTAAAGGACACTTTTGAAAATGATTCATATTCTTATATGCTTTTAACTGACAACTAAATTTTCCATAAGTGTAAATAGTTTAAACATTTATGATTATCTGTACATAAAATACAATTTGACTTTTAATTCACTATGATAATGAGGTTGTAAGTTAAAAATTTTGGATTGTTATTGTTATATTTGCTTTTAAAATAGAGTTAATAACAATACACAATTGTATTGAAAATTTAGTGACTATTAAACATAAAAAATAACATTGTAAATGCTTATCTTTCTGAGATTATGTGTTTTTTATAGTATTTTATATCAATGTAGGAATATGATTTATTGCTAGAATTAGACTAGTTCAACATAAATTTAATTTCTTTTCTTTTTTTTTTTTGCCTAATAGTTGAAGTGCTACACAGCCTTGTGTACATAAATAAATAAAAATTGTGGGAATTTGAATCCTTTGGATTATATGCCAACAATTTTATGACTTTTTCTAATAAACAAATATCAAAATGATAGTTCATCTATTGACAAAATACATTTGTATTTTTTTTCAATTTTGTCTCAATCAAAGAATTTTAACATACGTGACTTATAGAAGGATTGTGTCCGGACATAAAGTTATTTTCTTTATTTCTTGGACACACATACATGTGTGAGCACACACACAAACACACATACAAATAAGCTTTACTAAAAATGAATTAAATATCTAATAATCATAACCATTACTTTTTCTACTAGAGGTACCTTATCTATGGAGTTGGAAAGACTTTTAATGAAAAGTTTATATGTAATATCTTAAAAAAAGAGGAAAAGGGGTTAGGCTTCTAGTAACTTTAAGGGTCTTTCTCAGAAATCAAATTTTTCTATAATTATTGAGAAACATAATAGTTAAGGTTTTGAAAATAAAACTGCCAATGCTACCAGTATTCTACCTAAAAGTACTGTATATCTGAATTTTATTTCAAAACTTCCTAAATGCACATCACACATTCCACTCCATATGTCACACCTTACTCTAGACAGACACATATGAACCAGTAAGAGTCATAAAGCCCTTCCAAATGGATGGTGTCTTCTTTAAAGGAGGTTTCTCACACAATGGTACTTACACTAATGTTTTTGTTTGACCCTAAAATGCACTATAGGAAGATTCATGGTAAGTAAGGCACATAATTTTCTTCATAAAGTAGGAGAAGACAATAACATAAGAGGAGAAGGGAAAAGAGAATGAATACAAATCTTAAACAAGAAGACACTCTTAATGAGATCAGCTTCCATAAGGAGTACATCTAAGTTATAAATCCAAGCTGAATCCATGAAATCCTTCCCACCTTTATATTCCACAGAAAGTTTTTACTTACCAGAGTGGAATGCACATAAATTATAAAGGTCACTGATGTAAAGCAATAAATATGCAGAATTACATGAAAATAAAAAAAAAAAATCTGTGTTGAATTTGATGCCAATAAAAGCTTCCATGGGGGATGAATGGATTGATCTGTACCCATAAATATGAGTAAGAGTTTGATAAGTGAGCAGTTGAGGACAGGTAATTCCAACTACAGCTAAACACAGCAAAGTTTTTAAGAATTACAAGACACTGTACTTGGGAGGAAAAGAAGAAAATAGCTTAGCTAAAGTAAGGAATTTAGTTGAGTAAGAGGTGTGATTAGCAAAGTCCGTTGTGCTTTTATTTGGGGGAGGGCTGTGCTTAAACTTTATCTTATAGAAAAACACTTGTGTAAACTTTAGAACTACCTGAGAGTAATATTTAAAAAATAATCTTGGCTAAACAATATTCTCAGAGTACCTGGAGATTGTCTCTAAATATCTGCTACCTGCATTTAAACCATGTATTTAGATGATATTTATATAGTATAAAGATGGTGAACCATTGCTATAATTGTTTGGAAATATTGAGTGTTTTTGAGCATGGAAGAACACTTCTGACATATTTTGGGAGAACAAAACTAGTTATAAGCTGAATGGATGGGGGAAGACTGGAGAGTAAGTAAACCGGTTGTTCATGCCCAACGGTTAGGCCTGAACATGAGTTATCTCAGGAGCAATGGGAAGGGAGTAATGGGAAGGTAAGATACTTTACTGAGTTAATCAACTGGACCAGGTGAAATATTTAGCTGAGTCAAGGGAAACTTTAAGCTTACCATCTGAGTGAGTATAAGGTGATGATGACATTGGTGGAGCGAGGACAGGGACATTACTATTAGAAGATAATGAGGTTCTTTTTTTATATGGTTATCACTTCTCCATATACTCTAATTTTATTATTTTATTTATGTTTAACTTTATCTTCTAATAAGTTAATCATTTAATTATTCATACATGATTCTTTGAAATTCCCTAAATGATATTTATGTTTCTAAGAACAGAAAAAAATATCACTTCTTATCCATTTGGCTAAGACCAAATGTAGTATCAGAACAGAAAAAAGAAACTAGTAACTTAAATCTATCACTTAATATATGTTACCTAAAACAAATAAGAGTATTGAATAAAATATTATTTTACATCCTATTATATATAAACACTACAGTTTTCTAATTTGCAAAAGTGAAAAAAAATAAGTCTAATGCAACTTGCTTCCCCTGGTATAGCAGAGAAATGCATCATTCATCCTTCCTTCTAAATATGTTACCATTTGATTTGGCCTTTCACTGACCTTAATTTCTCTGGGAGCAGGCTCTTGTGGAAATGCTTCACGTCATGTTTGCTCAAGGAAGGAGACAAGGGAGAAAAATTTGTAACAAAGGTTTAGTAAGGAACTAACTGACATTAAAACAACCTATCCACTTCAAAATCTTGATTATTTGCCAGAAAGCCTAGAACAATATTAGAAAATAATATAAATATTGATAGGGAGAAAAAGAAATATATAAAATAATGAAGACTCATTTATATTCCTCAATTTATTATTTTTAACTCAAGGGAAGAGTAAACTCTTGATAAGGAAATATTGTATATAAGAATTCATTTCCTCAAAACCCAGTGCAAATATATATAAGTTTAGCTTTATACATAACTCAAATATTATTAGTCCTTCTTACCTTGAAGATCTTCAATTTGCTATCTTAACACTTTTTCTGGTGTTTTAGGAATGTCTGTCCTCAATATGCTGAATAAGCACTAAATTCATTCTATCTCAGTACTTACCAAGTGCTTCAATTTCACCCTTAACACTTGACTGCAGATATTAAAATGCAACCAGGCATAAAATATATCCATATAACTCTTACGTATTGTAAAGCGTATGTGATCATGAGAGAGAAACTGATGCATATGTAGAGTATTCTAGGAACTCATGTAGGAAGAGTTTCAAGAAATTAGGATCAAAAGATCTTCAACCTACCTTCTCTCCTATCCTCTTCTTGCTTCATATATGTGCATATTTTGTTAAATAAATATACTCATGGAAATTCATCAGCATACTGGAGTTGATTTCAGTATTCTGAATACAGTAGAGGAGGCAGGATATTTTATTTATCTAGAAAGTTAAACTGGTGAAAAAAAGAGAGAAAAAAGAGGATTCTTGCAATTCACTATGGATTACAATGACAGAACATCCAGAAATGGGAGAATATTGACAAGGGTTGGTTCTTCATGCCACTTTACACTTTTAGATTACATAGCTTAGAAATGATATACCCAGAGACAGAGTCAGGAACGGTAAAGACCAAGTCTAATTATACTCTGAAGCTTATACCTGAGAAGGGTATCATTGGTCCAAAATAGGGAATCCAGACAGATTTGATATTAAAACATGTACTTAATTGGGGGCAGACTTTTTATCTTCAATCTTTCAACCTGAGGATAGTAAATGGGAGCATAAAGCTCACTCCAAGTGGTGAAAATATTCAAGCTAAGAGTTTTATTGCTCAAGATGGTCTATGTTAGATGGAGCGGAATCCCAGGAAGCTGAGATACAAGAGACCAGTTCCTGCCAAATGGACTGGTGAGATTGAGGCAAAGTTACCATCTCTAGGCAGGTTTCTAGTAGAGCTCAGCCTGTACCTGAAGCCAGGCTGTGAGAGGCCAGAGGACAAATGTCATGTCTTACTGTGCCTTACATCCTCAGTACGTGGAACACAGCAGTTCCTGCCAAAATGTTTGAAAGAATAAATGACGAAGCAAACAGAGCAGAAACTAAGTGGTATAGACCAAGCCCACATGTGAATGGTTGCAACAAAGAATGAAGACTAGTACATATCCTCATCGTTTATGCTTACCCAGGCACAGTGTGATTTGGAAATTAGACTCAGTGGCTGAAGATAACAAGATAAATTTCAGAATCCACTGCATTGTGAGACTGAGCTTTGTCTCATATCTTCTGCTTTAGTCAGTATGCAAAGTAGAAGTCCTCAGTTGCAAAAAGATAAACTAATTGAAGAATTGCAGACTGATATATCAAATTCTAGGTCACTCATGACTCATTCTAGCACATATTTTATTTTCTGTATCCGTGTGGCCGTCAATTGATGAGCAACTATCAGAATCTGCTAGAAATAACTGTTTTTGTGCAAGTAATTAGGAAATGTGTTTTCTTGTATCCAAAATGTCTTTTAGGAAAAAAAAAAAAAGAAAAGAAAATCGTCTTGTATTTAAGCCTTCATGAAGTCCTTCATGAGATAGAAAGCTTTATTATTTGGTTTATTTGGAATAACACCCTACGTTTGAGTAAGATCTTGTAGGCTACTCCTTGCTACTCAATGTGTGGTCCTCAGATCCCAGTATCAGCATAATCTAGGAATTGTATGGTGCAGAGTCTTGGGTACTTTCCAGACCTACTTAATGAGGATTTGCATTTCAATGATATCTTTAGGAAATGCACATTTGCATTAAACTTTTAGAAGCAATGATCTACTAATATTGGATTTGGAATTGTCTAGAAGTTTTCTAACTAAATTGAGTATAAAGTAAAGAAATTTAACATATATTTAGTTTTCTTTCATAATGTTCGGATTCACTATTGAAATCTTTGGTGTCAGTGTATGGGTGTGTGGGCAGGGTGTATGTGTGTGTGTAATTTTTCTCTTAAGCATAGTATATGAACAAATAAGTAACAGTAGAAACTTGATAATGAAAGGAAACTCATACCCTTGTTCAGTGTAATGGAAACAATAGAAAGTGGAAGTGCTGTAACTAATTGGAGATTTGGAGATTGCAAGTTTCATCTCAAGGAGGCTTTTGACATAGCCCTGTCAAATTGAAACCCTCTAAGAATACAGCCCCAGAGTTGCCAGATCTTCATATTTTTCAAGATATGGAAATAAATAGTTTCTTGCAAAACTGCTCAGTTGTACTTACTAAAATCTAATTAAATTTTATTTTAAAGAGAAAAGCACTATCCAGACCAACACTTTATAGAAGAACAAATACAAATCTACTATCCAGGTTGCGAGTTATGATCTGTTTCAGTATTATTGAGATAAAATAAAAAATAAATGCATAATTATTTGAAAATTATTGTCATATAATAGATGTCTGATATTTGCCTATATCATTGATCTGCCCTTAAAATAGGACCCCAGCCTATTTTAGGCTAAATTTGAAGCCTTTGGTGTCAGTAAGCTTCATGTTGACATTCGCGTGCTCTCTTTCACAAGTATTCATTTAATGTACACCTATAAAACTGCATTATCATCCATATTCCTATGAAACTATTTACACAAAAGTATTTATGAATGCCATTTATTGAAAGCTTGCTATATATCAGTCATTCTTTTGTCACTTTGTAAACTCATTTAATCTTCAAAACAACCCTGAGTAAAGTTTTCTCAGTACTGTTTTCTCAATTTCCTATTTAATGGAACCAAGAAAAAAAAAACTGCAAAATAAATAAATAAAGTAAATAAAACTACTTCCTTCTCACTGACTCCCAGACAACTGAGGTCTCCTGGCTATATAGGTGTTTTCTAACTGCCAGAGGCCACCTTCCCACCTGGCCAGCCTCAGCTTAATCCCTAGAGCCAGGAAAATCTCTCTGGTAGCTACATCACTGGCTATAGAATTTCAGCTTTCTTCCTTGTAGGGGTGGGAAGATGTGATATCTTTCCTCCCCATCATAAGGGTCAAAGATGGCACTCCTATAACAAAAGGCAGGCAAACAAGGGGAAAGCATAACTGATTTATGTAATCGGAAGTTTTATGTGACAAAGGAGTCTTCAAAATGGAAACCTAAATATACAGGGAAAACTATCTGTTTTTATGCTTAGATTTGAAGACTGGGAAGCTGTGTAGAAATACTACTGGGCAAAAGGATAATATCTACTGGTCATAGACTGAGAGGCCTTTCTGTTCAGATTCTCCTTGGCCTGGCAATGTAGTATTCCTTTCCTCTGGGCCGGGGGCAGAACGCTTTTGGAATGAAGGTCTTATGACCTACTATTAGATAAGAATTACAACTAAAACTCTTGACAAAATACAAAAAAGCAACTTCCTGAGGACTTTGAAAAATAAATAAAACCAGGAAAATTTGAAGAAGTAAATTGTATGGGGGTGTTTCCAGTTTTTGCTTATTTGTTCTATTTTAACTCCTGCTATGACCTGGGAACAAGCAGGAAGAAGCTTCCATGAACACCAAAATTTCTAGGAGAAGCAATTCTTTCTGTCCAGAGGGCCAAGAAAGGAGTACTTGGAAAAAGTAGAAAATGGGACAATATGCCTACTTTCATTATTTTTTTTTCCTTTTTTATTATTTTGTAGTTTGGTTGCAAAGGCTTATCTGAATCACAAAGTTTCAGCTGCCATAGCAACACACAGAACTAAAGCTCCAAAAGAAATCTCATATTTTCTGATAAGAGAAGAGGGAAACGGGCCCCTATATGGCAGAGAGTATGGAGGGTGTTCCTGATACAAGAGAGTAGAAGAAAAAAATACCCCTTAAGTCTGTGTATGAAATGGCCCAAATCTCATGCTCGGGACAGGTCCATAGCCTGCAGGATATATCTAAAGTAGCTTAGCTAAGACTATGAAAAATAAACTATCACGTAAACCATTGCTCAAAGGCCAAACAGTGCTATGTGAGTGAGGCAAACACAAATCAGTATAGAATGGGTTTTGAAAACTGAACTGGTACTGGTACCGCTATCCAGAGAAAGAAGACAAAACTGTGGTCTCAACCCAACTGGATTAATTGCCTCCTAAAATAATACAGAACAAAACAAAATAAAAACATCAATATTCCCTGAGAGTTTTAACAGGAACTGGAATCTCACAACTTCATATTCAAAATATCTAGGATACCACCTGAAGTTATTTGACATTCAAAGAATTAGGACAATGTGGGAAGAAGTAAAGGAAAAAGCAATCAACAGATGCCAATGCTGAGATGACTCAGATGTGGGAATTATCAAGGACCATAAAGCAGCTCTTAAAACTATGCTCCATCCATTACAGTTATACTCCTGAAATAGATGAACAGACAGAAGTTCTCAGAAAGGAATAGAAACTTAAAAAGAGACAAATGCTAGTTTTGACATAAAAAAGACAATTTTGGAAATAAAAATTCACTGGATAATCTTAATAGCACAACAAAGAATATAGATGAGACAGTGGCTTTAGGATGAAGAAATACAAATCATTTCGTCTAAGTCACAGAGAGAATGAAGACTAAAAAAGAAAAAAAAAGGCAAATAAACTAAGAGTTTTGGACTTGTGGGGAAATATCAAAAAGTCTAACAATCCTGACTGTGGAGTACCGGAAGGAAAGGAGAAAGAGAATGACTCAGAAAATGTATTTGATAAAACGATGACTAAAAATTCTAAAATTTCATGAAAAACATAAATTTAAAGTGTCAAGAAGCTCACAAACTCCATAAAGAAAAACTCTAGAAAACCATACTCAGACAGTGAAACATATAAAAGGTACAGAAAGAAAAGAACAGTCAACCCAGAATTGTATAGCTGGCAAAAATATTCTTTAGGAATGAGACAAAATAAAGACATTCTTAGATGAAAGAGAACAGTGAAAAATTTTCAACAGCAAGCATCCTTTACAAGAAATACTAAAGTAATTATTCCAGTTGAGGTGAAATGATACCATAGGGAAACTTAGAACTTCAGGAATAAAAGAGAAGCAAAAAGATTTTTTAAATACTGGCAATATCTGAATGAGCTAACTATTTTTCTCCTCATACATTTTTAAAAATATGCATGAATGTTGAAAGCACCAATCAAATTTTAGTAAGATTTTTAACATTGTTCTAATATGTATATGAAAATACAAGTAATTAAGCATGGTCAAAATAATCTTTAAGAAGAACAAAATAGAAGTGTTCCTACTATTAGCTATCAATATTTCCTACAGATATTCTGGTGAAAACAATGCAGTACTGCACAATAATAGACAAATAGGTCACTTTAACACAATAGAGTTAGAAAAAAATCTACAAATATAAGGACATTATGTATACCAGTTGAAGTTTCATATAACCTATGACCCAGTGAGTCTATTCCTAGTTAAAACCTTATAATTTCATGTGTATGAGAAGTCATATACAAGGCTGATTTATTTATAATAACACCAGCTGGAAAATTTTCAAATATTTATCAACAGCCGAATTTTCAAGTAAAGAGTGGTTCATTAATGCAATGGAATACTATATAGCAATAAAAAGTAACTATGGATTCAAGAATCAATACGTATGAAACTTACAAATATAATATTGAGAAAAATAAACTTATGGAAGAATACATGTGTAATTATTCTATAAGGTTAATAAACATGTTAAATTATTTTAAAATCTGATTGTGTTTTTCTCTCAGGGTTAGATAGGCAGATATCTTGAAAGAGCACACAAGAAGATTTTAAGTTACTGGCAATGTATTGGTTAATTTATGTGTCAACTTGACCGACCATGGAGTTCTCAGATAATTGGTCAAACGCTATTCTGGGTGTGTCCGTGAGGGTATTTTTGGATAAGATTAACACTTGTATTGGTAGACTGAATAAAGTGGATTGCCTTCCCTAGTGTGACTAAGCCACCTCCAATCAGTTGAAGACCTGAATAGAACAAAAGTTCTGACATCCCAGAGCAAGAAGGAAATTGTCCTGCCTGGTTGCCTTTGATCAGGTGATCTGGGACATAGGTCCTTATTTTTTTGCTTTCAGACTCAAATGGAAACATTGGTACTAGCTAGGTCTGAAGTCATATGTATGTATGTCTATATGCTTGTGTGTGCATTCAAATCAACCCTCAGTAATTAAACACAGTGGATATTATGACTTTAGAATTATGGCTTTAGAATCCAGTGCATTTTATTACAGTTTATATGTCAAAATACAATTCACTACCCAGAAACATTTAAGAAATTATCAAAATGGACTATAACACTTTGATTTTTATAGACTGGATACTTTACAGAGTCCTTTAACAGATTTGTTTCATTCAACCGTGTTTGGATATTTCATAAAGCGAAGTAGATATAAAGCACTTTTCCATTATTGATGCAACTATTTTTGTGCTTTAGTATTCTTTTGGAAAGAAAAGTGGCACTCTGGGCAACCACATGACATATGTCACATAACAAAGAGATCGTTAAGCAATTTGAAGCATTTGTGTTTCAGTCTGTGTCATCATCTACACTTTGAACCAAGAAACAATATAATTGATACAAAATTAGCTTTCCTCCATACTCTCCATTCATTTACATATCCAGGTCAAACATACAGCCTTTCTTATTTATAAACACATCTTGCAGGAGTGCATTGACTGCATTGTGATCACTTCTGCAGCACAGAAATTACAAGAGAATTTTTCATATCCCATAATTGGCACTTATGTCTGTCACCAGTTATCAATCTCAATATAATATTCAACTGGTAATTGTAATACAATATTTGAAGATAGTGTGAAATAACTAGCACTCCCAGAACATGAACTAGTAGCTCATCATGATGGTTCTGGGATGCTTTTGAGAATGTGATGGAAGCCACATATCTTCTCACCTGAAATATACTACACACAAAAAGTTGTATAAACTACAGAGTTTAAAGATGCCCTGAAGCCACTGTAATAATGAGATGGACCATCTGCCCACCGAGCTTTCAAACCATGTAGTGAATTTACCAGTGAGGTAATGTGCCAGAAATGTTTCTTTTAGAAACTTTGATCTAATCTTGAGCTAAAATTAAACTATGTCTTCTGATGGTTCTCTCCTTCCTTTTTGCACCCATGTTTGAATATAAGGGGAAACCTGCACAAAAAGCACATATTCACACACTGATGTTTTATGAGAATTAATACTCACTACCTAAGTTACTGGGATAAAAATGGAAATAAATAATGAAGAAAATATATTAAATTATCTGCTAAAAATTGAAAGCTTAACTTCTAGGGAAGAGTTTCATTTATGGGCTAGCCATTTCTGCACTCAAAGTTAAGCAGATTATGTAAGAAATCTCAGCAGAGACAAGGTGACATTTGTAGAGTGATAACTATTTATTTTGATTATATGTCTCATATTTTATTGTGGAATACATAACACAAAAGTAAGATAAAGCATGTATGTAGATTTTGAAGAATGATTATGAAGCAAAAATCTTTATCAGTATCCCTGTTGCCTATATTAGTCAGGGTTTCCCAGAGAAAGAGAACCAATAGGATGGGTATATGTATAGGAAAAGATTTAGTGTAAATAATTGGCTTACACAATTATGGAGGCTGACAGGTCCCATGATCTTCACTCAGTAAGCTGGAGACATAAATATATATGCGTATAGAGACATATATATGAAGATAAATGTTTTTAAATGAGCTGAAAAGAACAAAACATCTATATATTTATGTTTCTACAAATATACATAAATGTGTATGTATTTATATATATAT